>QGOB01000222.1:0-98327 GCA_003313055.1 Termitomyces sp. MG145 | reverse complement strand
AAAAAAAAAAAAACGTCGTTAGGTGTTTAGACTCATTCGGTCGGCGGCGGAAAGAGCTTCGACGAAAATGGAGCATATGATATATATATATATATAACGTTATGTCATGTCGCGTATCGTTTTGTATTGGCATTGGCGGATGAGGCACGCGGGCGTATCGGGTTAGAGGCGAAGACACCCTAGAATGGGGCACCTCAGGCCAAGAAGAGCACGAGCTGGCATATTCGATAGAATGCATCGACTCCCATGCGTTTTCAAAAACAAAAACAAGGGTTTCCCTTCGTACCCCATCCATGGGTTAATCGCAGTATGAGATAACGTACCTCGGGTAGACGGAACATACATAGCCTCTGGTTTCGAGATCTCTACGTTGATGGGGAGGGGGCCTGGCGGCGTGTAAGTGAGTCCCCAGATGACAGTTGCTGAGATGGTAGCTCATTCTCAAGAAGGCTTCTTCTTGACGCGACGAAACCCAAACCCCTTCGCGAAACGCAGCACACACACACACACACAGAGAAGTGGGAAAAGAAAAGAACAAGGTCACGTAAGAAAGATCAGTGAGACCACACCAAGCTGAATAAGTACGGGTGTGTGTGTGCGCGAAAACTGCACACGCGCACACACACAAGTCCACCTCCCATGGGTAAGTGGGCAATATGGATTCATTATTCAGATTTGGCCGAGGGCCAAACAATCCTGACTGAACTCGTGCCGAGGGAAATCCTCGTCTCTGAACGACCGACTATACGATACGATCACCGGGCTCTAGAAACAACTTCTGGGGGGCCGACGCTGTCCTCGGAGAAAACGCACGACCGGTCTCGCAACAAGTTCTGTCGGACGTTAAGTAGACATGCATGTATGCATATATATATGCGGATCCCGCTCAGTTCGCGCCAAATGCGCCAGGCATGCCTTCGAATAGGGTGTATATATATATATATAGTTGAAAGTATCTGGAATCGAGACCCCCGTTTCGTCGCTCGAACGCGGACTCTGCGCAAGGAAGAATCGAAAAAAAAGGGAGGCAGGCAATCTCTCTCTACTCTTTACCTCTTACCTCTTACATACATACATACATGAGTGTGAGAACGATTTCAAAGATCTGGATCACAACCCAGATCTGCTGTCAACCCCGTCCTTGTATTCCGAAATCATGCCGAGCGTCCGATCCCATGATCGAGAGAAAAAAAAAGTAAGGTATGTGTGTATGGATGTACATAATATCCCCGCTCGAACGTCCGCTGCCTTCCGCGCCTCGCGCTCGTCAAAGAACGTGGCCCCACGTTTTCCGTCATTCCATTTCCATTTCCAGTTCCTTCCTTCTTTCTTTTTTTTTTATTGTTTTTATTTTATTTGCATCCGTCCGCCGTCGGATGGACCCGAGCCTCGACTCGACGATCCCTCTTTGTTTGAAATTACATTACATTACATTCATTACATAGAACTGGACCCCTCCTTTGTCATGTGTCATCGTTAAATCATAAATCGCGACCCCATCGCCAGCATGGAGCTTACTTACTTCCACGAGGCCGCGCTAAAAACCTTATGCTATATAGTGCAAAGGGGGAGGGGGGGGGGCGCGGTCATTGATTGGTCATTGTATCCCCCTTGGACGGGCTGAGCTCGGTCAGGGTCAGGAGAGGGGAGAAGGGAGGGCGTGACGATAGCCCCGCTTGTGTGGCGGTCAAGACATACATACATACAGATGTATATCGATGCCGGCATCAGGCCAGGGTCCACAGCCTTGCCCTTGAACGTTGCGTCTATGTCTATACTTATCTCTTATCGTACTTAGGAACGTTTGCACCTTTCGCTTTCGCGTCCCCGTATCGCGACGGAAACTGCTGCGAGGGATAGAGGGTTCGTCCATGATCACGCGCACCACGGGCGAGTCTCGGTTCACACCCGTTATTCTCTCGCCGACCAAAGGAGCATGTTAACGCGGTGGGGTCGGGCGCACCATGATCCCGTTATTCATCCATCCATTTCATTCTATCTAGCATTCATTCATTCAGAGGGACCTGGGGCTTCTGGAAGCGTCTCTTCGATCCCATGCCCCTGAAGCGCTCATTCAGTTCAGTAGTATTCGGCGTATCGGCGTAGCAGTAGACGCTGGCTGTCAGGAGGGCTAAACTCGTCCGAGAGCGTCAAATACAAGTGCATGGTAAGGTTGTCCGGGCTCTCATCTCCGCTCAACCAACTCTTGTGAAAATAGCATGGCACACGGGATCAGGATTGGAATTTTTCCAGCGCGCGTAATGGCATTGACATAGGAGGTACGTACGTTCTATGGTCTATGTTGGGCGACGGGACATGTATACATACACTTGCTATGCATTTCGAAGCGGCCTCCTGAAGGAGCTTCATCGCCGCCGATGTCTAGCCACCTCAGTTCCACAGTCGGCTCAGGTAATGGGTCGACGGCTCCATGCCCCAATAGGAAGCGCTTCACAATACCAAGCCACTCATCCGGACTGCGCTAAATCATTTTCCAGTTGCCGCACAATGCAAATGCTATGCCGTGTCAGTGTCTGTCAAAGTCAAAAAGGATATACTTGCTTCCGAGTCGTCGTCGAGAATAATGTAGATACAACAGCAGGATTCTGTCGATAAAGATAAGACCTATTACGCTCACTTGACGACGAAAGCAAGGCATGAAAGTTTTCGAAAAACAAGAAAAGCGTTTTGAGTTGAATCTCGGCGGCAGTGGGGCCTCCACGTTTTCCTATCGTAAGCAAACTTTCGCCGCGGTCTCAGGGAGCGAAGAAGCATTCGACCTTCATAATACAATAAAACGAGGTAGGGCTACCTGGGATCGGGAGGCTCACACCGATGTCCCTCTAAATCAGTGAGCGAGTACAGTTAGTAACGCGCAAGGAGAAGACTGACAGAGGAGTATGGTAACGAGAATTCTGACCAATTATGACTATGTGTGCTTCTAGTCTGAGTAACCCTATCTGGCTTTTTGTTTTGGGTCGTGGTTTAGTCAAATACTTCGCGGGAGGTCTGGATTCGCATTTGGTTGGCTAAACTATCGTTGGATATTATTGGTGGAGATGGGCACGAGTTATAGATGCCGTAACTTTTTTTTTCTCTCTCGATAGACAACATGCTCAGTGTTGGAACGGAACCTCGCTTTTCCCGAAGAAGATCCATCGCAAATATGGAAACATCGTCCCGGAACTAAACTTGGAGAAATGTGTGGACACCATTTACAGGAACGTAGAGAGGGATGGAGCGGTTCTTTTGAGTGGGACTGGCGGGTGTCGTATAGGTATAGTAGCACAATGCTTAAAGACCAGCTGACAAAGTATGTTACAGTTCAAGAAATTGTCTTCTCTGGACCCCTTAGAGAAGTTTGGTTTAGCATAGGGGATTAAGTAACATCAGCAAAGAGGTGTGCCCCTTCACCAACGGAGGCAGCAGAAGCGAATGCTTCTTTCCAGAGCGCCCAATCGGGGGGTTCCTTTGTAGGCCTGTCTGGTGAGATGTATGACTTGACGAGGAACGACATGACGGAGAAGCACGCAATGTTCCGGCGACATAAGAAGTTTTACAATTCTGGACGTTGCTTGAAGTCGCAAGATACGTAACTCAAGCCACGGGGAAAGGTTAGCCGGTCAAAGTCTAGCTTGCCTTGTCCTATCTTTAAGATGTGAACAAAGCACCGAGAATCTGTTCTGGCACGGGCCATATTTCGATTATGAGCGTTGTTGCCGTGAACTATGGTGATACGCCGAGTTTCCGATGAAAATAAGGATGGAGTATCTGGAAGTCTCTCACTCACGTCAGAAGAAGCCATGCCGGCCGAGCTGGTTTAGAGGTTTTACGAGGTTGTGGGTAAACAAGGAGAGCTTGGGCAGGTGACACGGGTAAGAATGATATTTGTTATGGAAAGGCACGCTTGAAGTAAACCGGAAGAGGCAGCCCAGTTCGGGGCTCCACACAATATTTTGGGGTGCTACCAGCTCGAAGACTCGGCACCCCAGTCACAGTGTGATACTTGTCAGTCGTTCCAACGTTCTCGAGTGGACCCTCGAGTTTAATTTTGCGCAGATCAGGAAGCGAGTTTAACATGGAGACATGACATCTCGTAAATCTCAATATACAACACAGATTGAACTGGCTGAACGAATAAAGAGAGGCCACGCGGTCGGGGAGGTTTTGACGACGAATTGAATGATACGTTTAGAACACTCCCACGTGCCACAAGTCTTCTACATACTCAACCTCTCGTCATAAGCACACACCATATGTCTTTCGAGAATGCGCCGGTTACAAAAGGTGTGTTCCAATAGAAAGAGGCTATGCAGTCTTATCAGGCCACGATGTCCAGGGCTCATGATGAGCTATGGCCTTACGTCCATACTCGTTGGTTTATTTGACGTGAAGCATTACTTTCACTTGCAGGTCAGTTTGCGTACAGTCTTGTTAGTGCATGCAGGCCAACTTCTGTCCCTAGTTAGTCCCCCATTTGTCTCGTCACCACCAGGTAGTGTCCCTTACGTGGCGGTCATGACCGATCGTGACCAATCCTGAAGCGGACCCTTCCAGTACTGGAGGCTGGTTCTCCACCATCTGGCGTTCTCTAGTTCTAGTGACCTCTTCATCGCACAACTCCTATTGTTCAATGCTGGGATTCAGGTCGAACGTCAATTTGGAAGCACCAAGTTTGCTGTGAGTGCTTGCTTTTTTATTCTATTTTTTCATTTACGCATTCGATTCGAAATGCTGAGTATGATACAGTCATTCGCCGTAATTTCTTTGACTCTGGTGACCATACTAGAATTCGCGTCATTAATGATATTTCACCGCGTTGGCCTCAATCACATTGCAATGGGTCCCTCGGCATTGGTTTTCAGTATAATGTATCAATATTCTCGGATTGTTCCTGCAACTTACAGATACCGACTCTTTGGGGTCCCTCTCAACAACAAAAGCTTCCTATATTTACTTGCAGCTCAGGTCCAGCTTTCTCTATCGAATTTCAGGGCCCAAAAAAGATCTAACAAGTTGCTGATGGACAGACAGCAATCAGTCGTCTACCGAGTTCTGGAGCTGTGGCTATCATCGGCGTTCTCGTGGGACAGATCTATCGCTCAGATTTAGCAAATTTGAAGGCGTATCGTCTTTCCCCCTCCGTGGTCAATTTCGCCACTCGGTTCTTGCTTCCTTTTGTGGGAGCACTTCGCCCGCCTCGTCGATCAAATCGCGCTCTTCCTGATGGTTCTAGAGGTTCCACAACTCGAAACACTAACGCAACACCACACAATGAAGAAGTTGTCACTACGGCCCGACCTTCTACTGAAGCTGCCGACCCAAGGCATCGCCATGCTGACCCGAGTTCGAGCGCCGAAGGGACTGGGTCTGTGATGAGAGAATGGGTAGATGAATTGACTGGTCGAACAGAACAAGCTGCCGCCGGCATTCGGGTTCCACCTGAAGCAGAAATTGATCAATTGACAGCGATGTTCCCGGACGTCCAACGAGACGTCGTCGTCGCTGCACTTCAACGCAGGTATGAATGAATAACTTCCCTCTCCTTTGGCCATATAATTCACTTGTGTCTTGTGGCCACAGTCCGAACATCGAAGCTGCTGTCGAAACGTTACTTAGCCCTCAAAACTAGTTTGAACTGGATGATAGATAGACTGTCTCGGAAACAACAAATTTTCAGTCAATATTGTGTAGATGATCAAGGGTTAAAGAAGCGTTTCAGTCTTTGACAGTATCAGTCAGATGTCAGGTATATATATATCCCTATTCATCTTCGTCAAAAGTCTCTTCCTGTGCCTCTCCATCTTCATCATCACCTGTGAATGTTCCCAAAGGCACTGAGTAGAGACGGATCACAGGCTTGGGAATATATCAATAAGTGAAAGGGGCAAGTAGAAATGACCATCACATACTCTGTTCGGGTCCTTTACCAGTACATATTTCCCTTCCGGCATTTTCATACACATATCAGTGACAGTTCGGACGATGCCCCAACCGTTAGCCAAGGAAACGTTGAGCTGAGCGGCGAATTCAGTCGGACGCATGGAAGCTGTGCTCAGAATAACGTGACGGGTGTTGTCGCGGGGATTGGCACGAGAGATGTATCTACAAGGCAATACAACGTCAGTTAGAAGATCTTGATGCTCAATGAACGTGTGTCCCAATGTTAGGACATTCCACGCCGGAAACAAAAGATGACACAGACCCAACTTTCATGAGGTCAGCTCCAGCAAGGACACTCTGAACAGTCCATTTGGCGAGCTTGCAGCTATTGTTCTTCATCTCCGTAGCAACAACGGCTCCTCGTTGGGAATCAAGCTTGGATCTCCAGTCGGGAGCTCCACCAGCGCCCTGTGCTCGCGGATCGAATTCATTGAGGGCACGAATCGTTACTAGACCTTGACCTTCTCGGGGATTACCTTGTCCCGGGGAATAGGCATCCACCTCAGTTCGGACGCAAATCTTGATATCCTCATCTTCCGTGATACCAAGATCAAAAACCCTGTATCGGTACCCGCAAGAAGCTAGGGGCTCGGTCTCTTCTGGTCCGTAGAATGGGTTGGGGTTGGCAAATTCAACCGCAGGTGGCAGAGTGTTTTCAGTGACGGACTGGAACATGAAGTTTTGGTTGATATAGGTTGCCTCGAGGGAAAGAGAAGTCGCAGAGTTTATTGAAGGGACTTCGGGAACAGCAGACTTTTCATTAGGATTATTTGGATTGGGAGGTACGGGATCCTGAGGAGGATCGGCGGCGTTTTCGTTGACCGTGACGGTGTCGAAGGGGCCACCATCTCGCTTATCAAAGAAAAGATTGTTGCCTTCACGAACGATAACAATATCCCAAGGATATACAGAGCGGGGGGCACACATAAGAACGCTGAGAATGACGTCGGTGGTGTACACCTTAGCCACATTTTTGCTGGTAAGCTGTCAAGAGCATTAGCAAAAGATCAGCGCCCGAAGAAACCTTCGCACCTCCTGAATAATAGGATCATCGGAAGTGGTGGTATTGTACTTGATACGGTCGACCAATTGCAGTGGCTTTTCAGTCTTAGTTGTGACACGATCGTACGATTTGTCGTACGCGAACAACTTGCCATAGGACTCCCTGCATGCATGACTCAAAACCTGATTTAAATTAAATAAGAACAAAGGACTTACAATTCTTCAGGCTCATCGACTTCGAGACGAAGTTTGGCAAGTCGGTGGAATTCAATTTCTTCCAACATAGACCATTGGGGAGAAATCACGACGGACGACTCGCGAGTGCGATTACTCTGTGGGGTATAAGAGTTAGTTCAATGATCCTACTAATGTAGACGAACCTTTTCCCAATCTCTCCAACCTCTTCTTCCACCGCGTTGAGCCTGTCCGCGACCAACAGGGCCTCCACGCCCTCCCCTAACGCTTCCCCTAGCAGGATAGGTCGTAGTACCACGCGAAGCTCCTCTTCCACGAATAAACGCGCCTCCTCTACGAGGAGCAGCAGCTTTGTTATCAACTAGAGAGAATGACGATTCGTCCTCTACGTGGAAATATGCAAAGGCATTTGCACTTCCACTGCCGAAAGCCTGATTTCTATCTCCTCTACGACCTCCAGGACCTCCTCCACGAGTATTTGTTGTGACTGGAACACCGGCAGCATTCTGACGACCGTCAGCTGAAAGATCGTTCCAATCTGCGAAACGACCAAGTTTATCAGATTTCGAGTACGGGGCGTAGGGAATATCTTTAAATTTAAATTGGTCGGGCATGTTAGACGACGACGGACCCCAACCACCATCGGGATTATCGTGAATGGGAGGCAACGAGAATGAAGCCATTTTGCTGGGAATGGTGAGGTGATGATTAGAAAATTTAGGTTCTCCTTGGCCAAGTCCCACGTGGGAAAGTCGACTCTCTTCTGTCCATGCCGCTGCGATGAAGTGAGGCTTCTGCAACCCGACTCTTGAGGACTGAGCACTAACTTGGAGTGATTCCCTCAGTGTTGTCAAAGAAATTAACAAAATCAACCAACTTGAACTCGATTTGGGTGTCTCTGGTGCTTCATGGCACGACGAATACAAGGATTCTGCTTACATCTTCGTTGGTGGCTTACATTTCGATCTCACTGAAGGCGATGTCATTACAATATTTTCCCAGTGCGTATCCATACAAGCAATGGTACGACTGACTCATTTTGAATGACAAGATATGGTGAAGTCATGGACGTAAATCTGCCTCGGGATAAGGAGACAGGCAAGACGAAAGGCTTTGGGTTTCTCATGTATGAGGATCAACGGTCTACGATACTTGCCGTAGATAACCTCAACGGGGCCAAGGTTCTAGACAAGACTCTCCGTGTTGACCACGTCAAGAACTACAAACAACACAAAGTAAAGGGAGACGATGGAGAATGGGTTGAGCCAGAGGAACAGAGTCTGAATGCTCGGCCTGAAATGATCATGGGTGGGCTCATAGCCAAGTCTCTATCCTCTCCTAGTCACTCAAACAATGTTTATTCTAGATAATGTTTCCGAGTCAGACTCTGACGCTTCATCTTCCCCCCCGATTGATCCTGAAGATCCAATGCGAGATTACTTATTGGCACAGAGAAAAGAGAAAAAGGCACTCAAGAAATCCAAGAAGAATAAATCCAAAAGCAAGCATAAGGACGAAACGCCGGAAGAGCGACGGGCGAGAAAGGCCAGAAAGAAAGAGAAACGTAGGAAGCAGAAGTCAGAGGGGGTGAGGGGAGTGGAAGATCTGCTTAGTTCACTCGGACGTCGTTCAGGAGATACAGGTCGGCCTCGTTCTCCCTCACCCAGAAGGCGGTATCGTTCTCGGACACCAAGTCGTTCGCCGAATGACAGAAACTATAGACCATCACACGCATATCCTCGATCTCGTTCTCGTTCTCCAGATACTCGGAGTAGGCGTCACATGGGGTCTTCTGATGACAGAGTACGACGTGAGTCTTCATATGGACGTGAGACACCTTCACGCGGAAGGGACTGTGATTGACGAAGTGTTGTTCTGTTTTGATCACTGTTTTACTGTCCCTATACTCTCAACCGACAACGCTTTCTTCTATAGTATCTCATGCACTTGTGCATCAGACATCACTGCCGGGGCTGCTATTTGTTGTCATGAGAGATAGGATCAAAGAAACGTGTCATTACCAATTGTGGACACTATTCATCATGGAAATCCTTTTCCCTTGACGCATCGGAGATGGCAAAACAAGTTACTTTTCTAATATTCCCCCAAGGAACATGATTGGAAACTAGCTATGTGTACATCAAAGTCTGCATGGTTCATACAGAAGGGGCTATGATTGATGTTTTTACCGATTGTTTTCATCTGTACCTCACACTCTCAATAGCAATCGCAATCTTATTCAACGTACTTCGATAGATCGAAGTTCATGTTCATACCACCATCGGTATGGGAACCAAGCAATCAGATATCTCAATTTTGCGGGTGGCGTCTTTCGGCAAGCTTTTTGAATGACAACTAGGCAAAGACGGGCCTGACGAATTTCTTTCCCCTAAAAGCTAATGAAACACGGAGGAGTTGTGGTTCGAATAGCAGATTCCTTGTTCACGTCCGATGGATATATACTACACCTGAGATATTTTTGACAATTCGAGAAAGTTGGTGGAGCATCGTATACAAGTCGTTCTCATGCTGTCTTTGAAAATAGAGATGCCATAGTACTATAGCTTATATGGCGTATAGGATACTACACAAATACCTGTCGCTGACATTTCTTGTTTGAACGCGTCAAGATGGACTCCAGGCTGGAGAGGATGAACTTACGAGCCTCGCCATCTAACTCTGGACATAGCTTGGCGATGTGAAAAGAATAAAGGGCAAACCTTGGGACACCATCAAAAAGGAGCTTTGGTCGATGCAGTGGTGGGAGAAGAAAGCTTTGAGGCACGCTGCTACCGATGTGTCAGCACGTGTGAAAGCCAAAAAAGCATTTGTGGAAAAACAGTACTTGTGGGGTGAGTAAGTGCGACAGGCCCGATTCGACAGTTGCGGCGACACCGCGTTCGCTATCACACGTTTCAGTGCCAACGATGATGAATGAAGAGATCAGTGCGAATGTCCTGCAAGAGATCGCACAGTCGTAAGTGTAATCTGAGATCACATTCTCGCCGGCAGTAGTCATAATGAGCAAGTCACCAGGCAGGCTTTAAGATTATCCAAGCAACAAAGATCTTGCAGACATTATACAACCGGGGTGAGCTTGATCCGTACATATACGGCCGTCACGGCCATGGCGTACCATCGACATTTTGCACAAGACTCTGCATGAAACCATAGACATAGTGCAAAGCTCTCATTGTGGCCTAAAAGATAGAGTTCGAAAACCAAACGCGGTCAAAACGGATTCGGAAGTCGGCAATTGGGCCACGTGAAGTTATGGAATAACAGGTCACGTCACACAATTTTTGGATTGCTGTTCAACGCGATGGCGAAAGGATCCCAGCTTGCTCAGTTGAAGACGGCCCTTTCTAAAGCTGGAGTGACAGGTAAACCGGAACAAGGAAAGAAAAGAAAACGCTCTGGATCTGTAGATAAGGATAAGGAGAAACGTGCAGCTAAACTCGAGGAAATCCACAAGAAACTTAATCCTTTCGATACTAAGGTCACAAAGCTCAAGCACGATGTTGGTGGGCGGAAGGTCAAAGGTGTCTCCGGGAAACCTGCGCAGAGTAAGCAAGCAGGCATGGAACAGGCATGTTTCTGATTCCTTATTCAAGCTACTTCCTAATTTTTTCGTGATGGTAGCGTAAGAAAACTCTTTTGAAGGAGTTTCATGAGAGAGGTCGGGCTGGAGGTATTATGGATCGCCGATTTGGTGAAAATGACCCATCTATGAGTCTGGAAGAGCGTATGCTCGAGCGGTTCACGAAGGAACGGCAACGAGCGTCGAAGGGAACAGCCTTCAATCTAGAGGATGAAGATGAGTTGACACATTATGGCCAGAGCCTATCCAAGCTAGATGATTTCGATGACGTCGGCCTCGGGTTGGATGACGATGAGGTGGAGGATACAAGTATGCGGCAAAACTATATATTCAGATCCTGTACTAACTTTTAACAGATAAAATCGATGCTTACATTGTCAAGCATACGCATTTCGGTGGTTTTGACGATGATGAGGAGGAGGAAGATGGCGCAGAGGTATGCCTCTTTGTCTCGGTCTTTTCGCTGTTCTGATCCCTCTATTACTTCAGCCGGCCAGGAAGAAGAGCAAGGCAGAAGTTATGGCAGAAGTAATAGCTAAGAGTAAGGAGCACAAGGTACGTTGTATTTGTGCCTTCTTGCATCGATGTCCTACAACCCTATCAGCTCCGGAGACAATTGGAACGGGAACATGAAGATAATGTTCGACATGAACTTGATCAAGAATTCGATGAACTACGTGCTTTAATCTACGCACCCGATCCTTCCACCAATGGAAACGATTCCACACTTTTGGGTGGCTCAGGAGCAGAGACAACGTCTCATAGGCCTGCTGTTCTAACACTGCCGGCTGTCCCAGAAGGCTATGACCAACATGTCAGGGAACTCGCTTTCGACAAGCGCGCCAAACCCAAGGATCGCACAAAGACGGAAGAAGAGCTTGCACTTGAGGAAAAGGAGGCGCTGGAGAAAGCCGAACGGAGACGGCGGAAACGGATGCTAGGTTTAGAGGAGAGTGATAGCGAGGACGAGAGCAGATCGAGAGTCAAGCGGAAACGAGGAGGCGATGATTTAGAGGATGACTTTGTCGATGATAACGAGTGGAATGGACTTGGAACTGGGCTGAGTGGGACGATCGACGATGATGCTGAAGCCTCTGGAAGCGATGAAGAGGGAAGTGGTCAAGAAGATGATGAGGAAGGTGAAGACGAAGGAGAAGACGACTTTGAAAATGAAGCTCAGGAAGGAGAACACGAATCACTTATCCAGGTCAAAAAAGCGTCTTGGAGTTCGACGAAAGGCAAAGCAAAGGAACTCCCGTTTACTTTTCCTTGTCCTTCCTCTCATGAAGAGTTTCTGAGCATCGTGGACGATATCAGCGACGACGATATGTCAACAGTCCTCAAGCGAATACGTACTCTTTATCACACAAGCCTCAGCCCTGATAATAAGTTTAAGCTCCAGGTAATTACGATCATAGGCATTCCAAGCTCAATTG
This sequence comes from Termitomyces sp. MG145, assembly GCA_003313055.1. Classification (NCBI taxonomy): domain Eukaryota; kingdom Fungi; phylum Basidiomycota; class Agaricomycetes; order Agaricales; family Lyophyllaceae; genus Termitomyces; species Termitomyces sp. MG145. Next base: position 86,150 of record QGOB01000222.1, on the reverse strand, counting down.
AGCTCACGCGCTTGTAGACGCTGGCAACAATCCTCATAGATCATATTCTTTACATCACAAGTTCCCCCGAACCGCAATTTTCCCTCGTCTCGTCGATGCTGCTCCATCTTGAAGCTCTCACAAAGGCATATCCTGTCCAGGTCGCAGAACACCTTGTGGAAAAGATCACTCTAATGCAGAAAAACTTGAAACACGGTCTTTCTCGAGGATCTCTTGACCCGGAAGCGAAAACATGGCCTGGTTTGTCAGAACTTACTCTATTACGTATCATCGGTGCGACATGGTCTACGAGTGATCTCAATCATGCGGTCGTTTCGCCGACCCGAGTTCTCCTTGGGGCTTATCTTGGCCTCAGTCGCGTTAGATCGCTATCCGACATCGCCAGTGGCCTCTTTCTCTGTACCTTATTTTTGCAATACGAGAAGCTCTCGAAGCGTCTTGTCCCTGAGGCAGTCAATTTCCTAACCAACACCGTCCTCCATCTCGTTCCTCATCATTACAAAACAGTGGCGTCACTTCCTGGGTCCTTTCCCTCACCGGATTTCCGGTCTGATCTGTGTCGACCTCTAACCCTCAAAACGAAAATGCAAAGCAAAGTTATTCCACAAAAAGCGAATATTCTGACTCTGCTTTCAACGGGCGAATCGACAGAACAAGCGAAAGTTGATTTACTCTCACTTGCACTCAGCCTTTTGGGGAGATATGCCGATATGTATAAGGGTCTGGAAGGTTTCATTGAGCTTTATGATCCTATATTAGAGATTTTCAAGCATGTCGATACTGCCAGCCTCGCTGAGGCCCTTCGGGTTCGTTGCATCTCAAATCGGCGTTTCTTCGTGACTCACTTATATCCAGACTCAATTGACTACTTTGAGTGATAACTTGACACGACTGCTCAAGTTTTCACGACAAGCACGCCAACCTTTACGCCTGCAAGCGCACAAACCGATTCCTATTCCGTCGTATATTCCTAAGTTTGAGACGACCACCTCGAACTATTTGCGTCGCCAAGATCCTGATCACGAGCGTAACGAGGCCTCCAAATTGCGCAACCAGTACAAACAGGAGAGGAAGGGCGCCATTCGAGAGCTACGCAAAGATGCCAAGTTCTTGGCTGGTGTGGAACAGCAGAAGCAGAAGGAGAAAGATCGTGCTTACCATGAGAGAATGAAACGGGTATTTGGTTCAATCGAAGGCGAGCGTGCTGAGGAGAAAGCGATGGAGAGAGAGAAAGCGAAAGCAAAGAGACGAGCTGGGCGAAAGTAGGGCTCCTTGAAATAAAAAGTAAAAATATCATTACCTAATCTTGATGAAATCTGGATAATTGTGTTATATTCTTACTGACCTGATCTCTATGTCCCCAACGGCTGAGCATTCTAGGTGCTGACCAGCTTCTGGTGTCCGGCGTCAAATCCTTTGCATTGTTTGACACGTATTCTCCCCTGTCTACGATTCATGCGCGTCGTCAATGAATACCAATAGCGTCCAACCCCTTGCAACGTTTGAAAGCCTTGAAGACCCCGATTACTTTTACAACTACGTGACTCAATTATTGGACACAAACTTACCTTTGGATTATAATGAACTCATAACCTCGAAACAAGAAATATGGGTGACCGTGCTGTTGGGCCTTTCACAATTCATGGTCTTCCCTCAGGCGTCAGAGACTCTTTCGTGGAAAGCTTTCGCTCGAAAGGTTGAGATGGTTGAAAAGTGGATGGAACTCATTGAAAGGGCATCGACTCGCATTGTTGGTCTTTACAGTGAACCTGGAAATCTTGCTGAAGAAGTGTTGACGAAGCTTTTGGGCCTCAGTTGTGCTTTTTGGGCCTGGGATGGTCACCAAACCTGCGACGACGCGACATACACTCCTCTTTATATGAGAGAAAAAACAATGAAGGTCATTCTCATTGTTGTCCGCACTCTTGGCGACAGTGTTACGACTGCACCGTCAGACCGGCGTCTCTGGCAAACATTGCGGATGTTCCTCGTCGAGTGCCTTGATGTGGTTCGTGGTGAGCGCTCTGAAATATACGTATATCTGTTCACATCCTCAAGTTGTACTGCCGGCAGATTTTGCATCAGGTCCAACCACTCTTACGCCATCCAATGTCAAGTTCTTTAAAGATGCTTCTCTCTCTCAATCGGTTTGTGCCAGCTCCAAAATTTTGAACCCATGATTTTTCTTATTTTAACAGAATGTTACCACCTTCGAAATCAAGTTATATTCTCCATCTTATCTTGATGCTTTTCTTCTGAGTGGCATTGAGGCCGTGTCTCAGACTCTGTGCCTTCCTATGAGATCTAAATGGTTCTTTTCAGATTTGTTACGGCTTATTCCTGACTCAACTCGGCTTCTTTTCGACTTTTACTCCTCCACTTCTTGTCTGGCATCCCCTGAATTGCGCAGAAAGTTGCTGAATGGGGTAGTCATGAATGTCATACCGTTCTACAAGCTGCATACAGGCTTCTGTGGACCTTTGAAAGCCTTGCCTTATCGTCTCTTACAATACCAGTTGCGAAGTACCGAGCTTGAAGATGCTGATATGAAGGTCATCAATGAAGCCCAGTCGGTTATTTCAGCTTCCAGAACGGATATTGTCTCTGCACTAGAAATAGTGAGGTTTGAACCTCTGGACAGAGCAAAGGTACGCATTCTAATTAGACTAAAATACTCTGGCCGACTCTATACTTAAAGGCTGCTGTACTCCAATTCATATGTAACAATATTCCGTTCATGGATCCTGAAATACTTGATGTCACGACGGACGTCGTTACTGCGGTCAACCTCGGTTCTCGCTGTGATGAGGTATTCTCCAGGCTTGAAAGTAGAAGGAATGCCATCACCACCGCCAACTTTGAGGATAGGGAGGATAGCAGTATGATCTGGATGCAGAAGGTTCGAGCCCTAGTCCAAGACTTGTATTTTCCCGATCAGATCCTTTGGTCGGATGAAGAAGAAAGTGCACTAGAGGATCAGTTTACCTACATTGCGTTGCATCGCTTGCGAGAATGGAGCCAAAGGTACGGATGGTGTACAACGAAAAGAGTGCTGATTAATTATCCCCTTAGATCACTTCCAAATACCAATTCACCTTCAAGGGTCTCTTTCGCCAAGAAGCTCGCTACCCTCGTTTGTTTGCTTTGTCGCTGTGATAGCTTCCGGTGCTCTGTTTCGGCTAACGTACAAACGCTTCCAATGGTTTCCTTCCTACTTGACGGCGTCGCACAACTGCTCAATGGTCCTGAAGCTGAAGCGACAAGCGAGCTTCGGAGGCTGACTTTCGCTGCTCTTACCAGAATCATTCGCCATAACGCGATTAAGGAGGACAATAGTACCATAGATGGAACGTTAGATTGTATTCTTCATGGACTAAAGGATAGAGAAAGAAGTGTACGCCTAAGTGCCGGGTACGTGTAGCCGCAAATTTTGGCGCTCAAGTCATTGACTTGGTGCTTCTAGCAATGCACTCGCTGCTCTGTTCCACGTATTGGGCGCAAACGGACTAGGCATCGAGGCGATTTTTGATCGTCTCTACCGCCTATTTGATGGTGTCAAGATACCTGTGAAAGAGAGCTTAATCATCTCGGTTGGCCAGGCGGGGAAGTATGTCCATACTCAACTTTGTTAGTTCTTCACTAAAAACAATGATCAGATCTCCGGAAATGGAAGTCGTAGGACAGTCGTTGTGTTTCCTAATAGCCCAGCTTGGAAGTCAGAACCCTGTTCTCAAGGGATCGGCATATATGAAGGTGAGTACCTTCCCAGAAGTGTTGAAAAATCTTGTTTCATCATTTTACTAGATTGACAACATCAAACAAGTAGCCGGCAAGAGTGTCTATTCACTACTAGGACGTCACATAGATCGTGTAGCTCCTTTCCTTGTATCACGCTATTATACTCAGCCTGGTCTCCTCACGGAAACCTGTCGTCTTATGGGAATGTCTCCGGCAACCTTCATCTCGATGACGAGGCAACAAACATATCCCCAACTTTTTGGAAGCTGTGACACCAAAGTTCTTCAGAGTATTGCTCGGGTACTTGAAGTTCCTGTATCTGCTTTATACCTGCAAGAAGCCCCTCCGATTCTTGCGCACATCTTCCAGCTGCAGGGTCCTGGACAGACAAAGAAGGCTATTAAGTTCATTGAACAGATGGTTGCCACTGACTTACCGGGAAGTGTAACGGTCACCATCCAAGACCTTCTCAAGAGCAGCCAAGTTCAGACACTTGCTGAGATCATCATCGAGCTAGGGCACGTTCATGAAGCTAATGTTGTTCGTCCTTTCTTTGTCTACATGATGTTGGTTCGTTGACCGTTGCTTTGCTGTAGGCTTTGGCCGCCTTGAGTAAACTGCAAGAGGCGTTAGCTCCCACAAAAAAAAATCGTCCTCAAGATTTGGCGACCTTCCTCAAGCCCCACACACTCGGTGTCTTCTCCCAGCTGAGCGACTATCTGCAAGAAGTGAAGGTCAAAGTGTCAATTGAACGGAAACAGACGATTCTACGGAGTATGGGAGCTTTAGCGCGTCACGTTGGAAAGGCTATCAGTGACTATGCTCCTCAGGTTACTTGGAATTATAATCGATGTATCCCTACTGACATGTAGTCACAGTACATGTCTACTTTTCAAACCATGGTTATTATCAAGGAACTTTCGGAAGTTACACTCGAGACCTGGCACGTTTTTCTGACTATGTTGGAACCTGACGAGATCAAGCCTTACATTGGACCTACGACAGCAGCGTTCATCTTCTCGTGGGAAATATTCAACACGAACGCTCGCGGTTTTGCCCTGCGATCATTGGAGTACCTCATCATTGAAATCGGTGAAAAGCTCGATAAACATCTGGATGACGTGGTTGACTTATCGACCATACCTGAACTCGCGCATCTTCATCAACACTTGAAGCACCTCCGACGAGAATGGACACCTGAAGAACATCTCCAGCGAATTTTGAACCATTGCGTCAGCGAAAATCTTACCGTCGCAGTATTGTCGATTGATGAATTGAAAAGATTCCTCGTCGCTGAGACTCAAGTCATTCGTCAATTTGCCTCCGGTGATATATTCGATCCAATGGTTGGCCAAATTATGACGACCTTGATTGCTGTGTCATGCCGAGATGGCGATGGAACGGAGCCGCTGAGACTCCTAGCCTTCGAATGTATCGGAATCCTTGGCGCGTTGGACCCTGATAGGCTCGAGATCAACGTCCAGGACCCAAGTATGATTGTCTTGAATAATTTCACGGACGAAGAAGAAGCTATTTTGTTTGCAATGCACCTCATCCGAGATCTTCTTGTTGGTGTCTTTCGTGCTACGAACGACGTCGTCTACCAGAGATATCTTGGCTTCACTCTTCAAGAGTTATTGAGAGTATGCCGTTTCACGCCATCCCTCATAGGTTCCGGAAGTGGAGGTCCTCCTTCGACAAAAGCACGGAACAGATGGAAGAGTTTACCAAAACACGTTGTGGAAACTCTCATCTCACTTCTTGATTCCAAATATTCCTTCCATCCGTCCCCAGTAGTTCAGACTGAGCATCCCATCTATCCTACCCAGTCCACGTATCGAGAATGGATTCAGATTTGGACCTGTCATCTCATAGACAAGGCATCTGGACCGACAGCTCGTAACATCTTTGCTTCTTTTCCTCCTACGGTCAGGAATAAAGATGTTGTAGTTGCCTATCACATTCTTCCTCACCTGGTGTTAAATATCTTAATATCAGGCTATGATGACGACGCCGAAGCTATTCGCATGGAGCTAAAGACCGTCCTTGAAGATCAAATTGATCCTGACAGTTCCTCAGCTCCGGACAAGAAGCTGCTCAGTGCCCAAGTGAGTTTTTTGCTTCGAAGAATAGCATGAAATTGATGAATGGATGGTGATCACTGTAGGCCGTATTCATGATCATGGATCATATCAACAAGTGGGTTCGCATGGCGCGTCAGAATATCGGCAAAAAGAAAAATGAAAGCAAACGAGCTCGAGACAACCAAATTGATAGCAAATTGGAGGAACAACTTCTGCGAGTAGACTCCATACTCTCTAGTATCGACCAGATCCTGATAGCGAGAGCCGCTTTCCAATGCAAGGCTTATGCACGGTCCCTTATGAGTTTTGAGAGACAGATAGTCACTCTTCAGGAACAATCGCCGAATAACGAGGACCTTCCTGGCTACTATGAACGACTTCATGAGACATATTCTCATTTGGATGAACCTGACGGCATGGAAGGCGTCTCCACTTCGATCCTCTCACCTTCTCTGGAACATCAGATCCGTCAACACGAAAGCACAGGCCGATGGACCTCCGCTCAGAGCTGCTGGGAAGTACGATTACAACAATCACCAGGTAATGTCGATTTTCACATAGGCCTTCTTCGTTGCTTGCGAAACCTTGGACACTATGGTAATTATTTCTTGATATGATCTCTTCCCATCGTTCATGGATTTTCATTGGTTAGACACCCTGAGGACACATGTCAAAGGTGTTCTTATTCGACATCCCGAATGGGAAGCTGCTCTAGCTGGTTTTCATGTCGAAAGTGCATGGATGGTTGGAGCATGGGATGAAGTCCAGGACATGGTAGAACGTACATCTGCTCAATCGTCACCAATTGTGATGGCGCGACTTCTCCTCGCCATGCGTGCTGGCGACTCTGAGAAAATTGTCAAGTCGATATCCGTTGCACGTTCAGTCTTGGGTGCTCCCATAACTGCAGCGGGAATCAGAGGGTATCGCAGATCTTATGAAGCCATCTTGGACCTCCACGTTATGCACGAGCTGGAGACAATACAGGATGTGCTGACGCACTTGCCATCGGGTTCACAAGCTCCGTCTCAAAATCGTCGTCGTCGAGCCCTGGCATCGTTGTCAGAAACGCTTACCGCCCGTTTCGAATCTACACTACCTACATTTCGTACTCGAGAGCCTGTTCTAAGTTTGCGCAGGACAGCCTTCTCATTATCGTACGTCGGCGGCCACTGTCAATCATTCGCTTTTGCTTACCTTTTGTGCAGCTCCGTTCCCCGCCAAACACTTGCTAGTGAGCATGGTCACTCTTGGTTGACTAGTGCAGCTATCGCTAGAAAAGCTGGGCACTGGCAGACAGCGTACAGCGCTATGCTTCAAGCTACGCAGAATAAAACCAAATTTTCTTTCTTTGAAAGTGCTAAGCTTACCAAAGCAATGGGAGAGCCACTACGCGCGCTCACGGAACTGGAAAATTCCATGAAGTCCCTCGGCATGCTAGAAGAATCTAGTAATGTCGTCGATCTGACTCATGATGATGATGAGATGAAAAGCATGAAGGCCAAGGCAAGCGAAATTCTTAGAGTTGCACATTCAATGCATCTAACGTGTAATAGGCACAAGTTCTTCGTGCTCGCTGGATGAATGAATCTGACAGATTCGACATAAGTGCGATCTTTAAGATTTTTACAGACGCGACGCAGTTGCGACCAGAGTACTGTTTCCCACCTCCTTTGGTTTGGATATTCACTTAATCAGTTCTCTTGTTCTAGATGGGAAAGTGCTCACTTTTATCTCGGCCAATTTCATGATGAATGCTTCAAAAACTTGCCGGTGTCTGAGCAGGGAAAGCGGTGAATAGATACAGTTGAACCTCTCATCACTGATTTCTCATTCTTCTTAGAGGGGTTAAGATGAACCTCTATACCGTGCGATCATTTGCAAAAGCCATTAAATTTGGGTCCAAATATGTATATCAAACTGTTCCCCGCCTTCTTACAATATGGTTGGATTTGGGTGACGACAGAGCCATAGCTGGAACGGATATCTTCAAGAGACTGAATGAAAACGTCTCAAAGGCTATAATGGATTGCCCGGCTTACAAGGTCACTCTTCTAGTTTTATTTTGGTCGATAATACTGACATTTTCGAAGTGGTACACTGCATTCCCTCAAATTGTTTCTCGTGTGGGACATTCCAATCCTGAAGTCTATATGCATTTGTCCAAGCTTATTGTCCGAGTCTTGCAAGAGTACCCTAAACAAGCTTTATGGCTTTTCACGTCAGTGGTGAAGTCAACGAAACCCAATCGCGAGCAACGAGGAAAGCAGATTCTAAAACAACTCCAGGTAATTGTCACTACTCTTCTATGAGAAGTTATATTTAATAAATTCTTGTAGAACAATCCCGGCAACTCAGGCAAGGAAGTTGCAGATCTTGTTCAACAGTGTCTTGCAATGACGAATGAGTTGCTCAATCTTTGTGACTACCCCATCGACGATGACAGGAAGAGTCTTACCATGAAAGACTTTAAGCGTCTGGCTGAGTTAGGGAAGTCTTCCCTCATCATTCCACTCCAGGAGTCCTTAACTGCAAGTCTCCCACCTACATCGTCTGCCGAGTCGATTCACCAACCTTTCCCTCCAAACGCACCAACATTTGCGAGTATGTTCAAGTCCTGATGCAGTCTTTCTATGTCCACTGAAAACGTCCAGAATTCTTTGACGAAATTGAGATCATGCGCTCGCTTGCTAAGCCTCGCAAGATCACAATAAAAGGAAGTAATGGCCAGATATACATGTTCTTAGGAAAGCCGAAGGACGACCTTCGCAAAGATGCCCGTTTGATGGATTTCAACGCCATCATTAACAAATTGCTGAAAGCGAATTCGGAATCACGTCGACGGCAACTTCGTAAGTACTTGACTCGATATTAAAATGGATATCAGAATCCTGACTTGGCGAAAGACATCAGAACTTACGGTGTCGTGACGCTCAACGAGGAATGTGGTTTTATTCAGTGGGTGCCGAACACAATACCCATTCGTCCCATTCTTGTCAAGTATTACGAAGCGAGACGTATTCGCAATTGGGTACGTGCAAATCACCAAGGCTTTGTCATATATCCTCTACAGCTTCGATAGACATCCGAGATGAGCGATTTCTTCAATCGGATTAAAATCGCCAAGGATAGAGACGCAGCAGACATTTTCACGGACAAAGTTCTGCCTATGTAAAGTCTCACGCGTGGTCATAATGCTATCAGCTTACTTTGATCAGGTTCCCGCCCGTCTTTCATGACTGGTTCATCGAGACGTTCCCAGAACCAACTGCGTGGCTTGCCAGTCGCATGGCGTATGGTCGAACGGCTGCTGTGATGTCTATGGTAGGGTTCATTCTTGGGTATAATCAACAGTGTCCTTTTCTGCCGAACCTCTACTCACGACGGGTTGTCCTAGCCTTGGCGACCGACACTGCGAGAACATTCTGCTTGATAGTATCACGGGAGATATTGTTCACGTCGACTTCAATTGTTTGTTTGAGAAGGTTCGTATATGCCGACTTCCTCTTTGTCAGATGGTCCTGAACATAATGATATTCAGGGAAAGACTCTGGAAACTCCCGAGCGAGTACCATTCAGGCTGACTAACAACATAATTGATGGACTGGGCGTAACAGGTGTTGAAGGTCAAGTTTTCTCTCTCTGAATGGTCTGTGTGATTTTACCTCTTTGAATCTGCAGGTGTCTTCCGGATTGCATGTGAAGTAACATTGCAGCTCTTGCGAGATCACAAGGATTCGCTCATGAGTGTTCTCGATGCGTTTATCCATGATCCTCTGGTTGAATGGGAGGACGAGAAGCGTAAGCTGGTGCGCGAATTCCTTTTTCGATATTTTGCATCCAGACGAAGCTGAATTGAAATTAGGAACGGGAACCTACACGTAGAAATCAGGTCAAATCCTCTGTGGACCTTCGCATGCTAGCAAAGAACGCTTTGAATCCCATCGAGAAAAAGCTGAAAGGCATTTACTCGACGAGTAAAGAGAGGCAAGAAAAAGAGATATCAACGAGTAATCTGGTTCAGATGCTCATTCAGGAAGCAACTAATCCTTGTAATTTGGTATGTACCATGTGCATTTGGCCCTCCCAATGTGTCTAACCCTCTTGGAAAGGCAAAAATGTACCCAGGTTGGGCACCTTGGCATTAGGAATGAGGCGAGGTATCTACCAACAAATGTAAACTAACTATAGTACACGCATCTTAATACAAGAAAGATACATAAGTTTAAGACTCTGGTGGTTGTGGAGTGGCGGCTAGCTGCTCCTGTAACTTCTTAAGTTCTTTCTCCTTCTCAATCAGAATTCCCCTCCACTTTTCCTGCTCAGTGATTATCGACTGTCGTGCTGCCTCCAGCCGTTCAGCCTCTTCTTTCTCCATCTGAGATGTAAACTCCGGTGTACCACCCTTAGAAGCTTCCAGAGAAGCAGGATGGGCTAAATGGAAGGGCACTGGCTTACGCTTATTTTTGGGGAGATGAGTGACAGGATGGCTCGTGAGAATGTTGAGGAAATTTTGGTATGGGTCGTGGAAAACGATTTCATCGTATTGCCATGAGTGTACGGGACCAGCTTTGATTGCAAGGTCGAGAGTGGGTATCCAGGGCTCTCCACTTGCAGTCCATGGGTGCAGCTTGAGATGGTGATATACAACAATAGCCTTTTCGCCACTTTCTGGTATGAAGTTGATGCGAATCTGGATGTCGAATTCACCCCATCTTTCGACGAACGCTATTGAGAGCACAACCAAAAAATCATGCAAAGAACATACCCCGTTTCTGAGACTTCAAATGGAGGTTTGTCCACATCTAACGAAGCGTTCGATGTTGTTGGAAATGTGAAATCGCGGATAGGGACATACTTCGAGTTGGATTAGGATAGGTGTCATGGAGTTTGAAGGTGACACGCTTGATAAAGTAGCTGAGGTCGTCTGCACCACCAACCTGATCAGCATTCTCTGCAGATGCGGCGCTGCGGACTGCAACGGTCCACCTGTGAGTGTGTTCACATGCGGATACTGGAAGCTTCTCGCGCTCTGGCACAGTCAAAACAATTGCGGTGTTGCCATAGACGATGGGCCGGAATATACTGACGCCCTAGTAGCGGTCTGTGAGCAGAACGAGGGGTACGATGATAGGAATTTCAACGGACATACTCTAACACGAACGCGGTCTTGACTGGCCATGGTGGTCTCGGCGTCGGCTACATACTCGGCTTTCGGGTTGTCGGACTTGAACTAAACTCCGCAACCTCCCGCTTTCCTCTAGACAACAACGCGCACCCTACATAACCATGTTGCTGCTCTCGCCCCTCTACAACAGTGCGTTTTCCCAGTTGTTCATGACTGCTGCTGATGCCAAATAGAGCCTAATAACATTATCGAGAAGCAAAGGGCCATTCAGGTATCCACCACCTAGTTCAACCGCGTCACACCCTGAATATCTCTTTAGAATGACCCCAGGAAGATCATGTACCGTCTTCCCAGGTCGGGTCTCTACCTTGGTCAGTTTTTGTGCTACAGCAATTATATCTCTGTTCGAGCTACATTACAGGTACCTTCGCTGCCCTTTTCGTCGCGAGTTCGCTCGGAACGGTTTTTGGCATGTACTCAATGGTCAGGGTGAGTATTAGTGCTATTTAATCCTTGTTGTTCGTGCGTGACTCACAAGCACTTGCCAGGGCAAGTCAGATTAGATGTGTTTATAGATGCCACAAAAATCAAATCAGCTTTTGACGTGATAGCCATCTCAGTGCTGAACAAAAACCAGTACAACAACATACCTCCCAGAGATTTTCCTTCTTAGTGTATCTTCCCTATTGACAATTCTTTATGACAAGGTAAAAGATGACCGACTGCATGCGATGCATATGAAAGGATCAAAGAAAGAAACCCTCAAGCGAACGGGCAGTGCAAGAGATAGTTTTCTTTCCACTACCGGCGGACTAAGGATGCAAGATTGGCGCGAGTGACAATAATGATGGTACGGTTGATTTTGCTTCCTACACAAGTCTCACGTCTGTCATGACACGCGGTTGTTCAGTAAGGCCGTTTTAAGTGCTTAAAGTCAGTGCTGATGCTGTGCATCCGTTTCATCAAGAATCCAAAAGATTGCAATCATGATGATCAGGGATGTGCCTCACTCGGGTGTACATAGGGAAGTATTTAATCCTGCGCATTCTCACTGGAGTGAGTGTACCCCATGACCCTCCAAGCTTGAAGCTGTCAATGTTCTACCTGTAAGAGATCAATAGTTTGTCTGAATTTACATGTGCCTCGCCCACGACTTGTCACGAACCTACGCTCATGTCCCCCGCCGCAACGTACCATAATCAAGATATGAAGCAACCTCACAGACAGCGAGAGGTTTGTCCAGAATATGAGGTCAGCAGAAGGTGACTTACACATCAATGATATCGACATGGGTGTTTTTTGACATTTGCCTATCAGCAATAGCAATGGAAGCCGGAGCGTCCATTGGCAATCTTCGGAGGAATCAGCACCTTCAATTCAGAGGTCTCTCAGGTTCGTGCCGCATGTCGTTATTTGAGCGCCCGTCGACTCACATCCTTTGAAGTACACCACGACAGGACCCTCCTCCAAGTAAGCGAGAGCGTTACGTTTATACATACAAAATCCTTGCGGGATCAACTCCCCTAGAACTCCATATCTCGTACGTCCATCATCTGTGATATTCACAGCCATCAGTTCATTGGCATTTCAGAGTGGAACCTGCGTCTGGGCAACCAACCCCAGGAAAATACACCCTTCGTTTGTCAATCAAATGCAACGGGATCGAACGTGTTATATGCGAACCGTCTGTTCTCAGACTTTCTGTCGATCCACGAAACCTCGACTTCGTTGTCTTGTGAGCGAATCGAGGCCCGTTTTCTGGCGCGACGCTAACAGCTTGTCACTTCAGTCTCTACCCTGGCAAATCGAGTATCCCTGCGGGTTCTCTGTACTCCCTTCGTGTTTGGATACGCGCCAACGGGGTTGAACATCGGGTGTTTTCGGACGACGAATTATGGGTGGGGAAAGACCTCGATTTTTATTCAATTAATCAAGTTTCCATCATGATTTTGAGGAGCGTCGATAATAGATCGCAGTTGTACCATGGGTACATCGGGCGCGCATTAGTCACCTTCAGTTGCAGGTACCGTAGACTTTTTGTTTTTGTTTTTCCGTCTTCCTCACTTTTATCAAGGTGGCAACGTGTGAACGAAAACCTGTACAAGTATTCGATCGACTACGACTCGAATGGAATAGGTGGTAACCTAGTAGAAGACTTACGACTACGCATAGATGGTGATCCCCGCACAGTAACTTTCCTCATCTAGTAGGTCTTTCCCTTCTTCTTATCTCAGTTTCTAAATTTTCTCTTGCTCCCATTTTTGGCGTGCAGTTCTGTTCCCATGAGCTCCGTACCTGCGGGCTCTTCGCATCGTTTACGCATATGGACCAAGTCCCTTGTGAATACGCCTTCAGCCGAACCCGCCTCACTCCCATTCCAGGACTCGTACATATTCCAGAGGATACATAAGACTGATATCTTCAAGATTGGCGCACACCTCGACTTTGAGAACATGAGCACGAAGGCGACTATGGGCTTTGCGGTTGGATCCGTGCGAACGATCGTCACGCCCAGTCCACCACCCCCATTCCCGCTCTCGTTCCCGCCCCCGTCCTCTTCTGCTTCGCGGAGTACTTATTCTGACGAAAAAATACAGAAAGGTTATATATAGGTGGTGTGCAGCTTTGATTGACCATGTCAGTTGGGCTTTAATTTATTTGTTTCAAAATGTATTGGTACAATCACCTGCTTGTGCTTTGTACAGCAGTTTACGTTACGCCCTGGGATCTGAATCCTTCTTTTTTACGTCTACTATCTTTTTTATCGTATACTATGCTCACTTTGACTGTATTCATGATCATGTGTCTTTACTTCTTTAATATCTGGACTTAAAAGACCACTCGTGACCTGTACTTATCTAGGACGCTGTACAATACAAGGGATGTCGGATTTGGACATGGTTGCTATGACGTACCGCCCCCCCCCAATATAAGGAAATTGTTGTGACATATTTCGACATTCCGGCAACATCGGCAAGATAACGGCAAGACAACGGCATTTTGAGCGAAAGGCCATGCAGAATGCAACGTGTACGTGTTATACACTCTCCACTGCTTGCATCGATACATTCTTCACTCTAACCGGGTGGTCATATTCTTTGAAGATTAAGAAATGTCCAGGATTTTGGAGGAGAAATGGTGTGAATCAGACAATGTAAACCTTGATGAACCTTCTATAAGGTCTCTACTGAGTATTCCTGTGGATTCCATGGCCAATTCAGTATCAATGATGCTTGTCACTTACAAATTTGTGTAAAAGCAGTGTCACATTGCATTCATGCTCATGAATTCAGGATCATGTACAAATATCCCTATTGCATGCAAATTCTGCTTAGCAAGTGCACTGTAAATATAATATACAATTTCATCTCCAAAAGAGACACCCATCTTGGAAATCAGCTTATGGTCCTGCTGAGGTTGAGAGTTTTTCCAGCAAGATCTGCATCACTCATGAGGAGCAGACAAGGCTTGGAATGCTTGATAGACTTGCCAGACATTTCATATTCAGAGCAAATGCACCTGATGGGTGTCATTCACAAAATCTTCTTCAAGTTCATGATTCTCATGGTGACTTCCCTCATTGACCTTGTTATCTGGAAAGGCAGCCCTCACATCCTAAGCTTACAAGAATATCTTTGCCTGCTTTTCAGGAGTCTACATCTTCAACAAGAATCCAGGAAAACAATGTATTTTATGAATCATTGTGAATCACTTATATATATCATGTCAGATAATAACTGTAAACCATTCACAACTATCTCAAAACTCAATAGAAATGATTTATTCTACTAAATACTGTAAATTATACAAAGTGTTTGTCTGATATTACTATATTTATTGAGACTCATTGTATTTGAGTTGGACTTTGAATTTAGGTGGAGTACCGACGTTGTGCTGACATCAGCCGATGTCAACCGGAAAGTTCCGCTACCTAATGCAGAACAAGATCCAATGTCCACATTTGCCCGATCTGACACCCCTTGGTACCATACAATCTTTTCTCGAAACTGACACAGGAAGTACCCCACGCTGTCGGAAACTATCCTTGCATGAGAAAGGATCTAAACTAAGGATTAGGTATCTCATGCCTTAATCATCAAAACCAGACTGTTGACTAAACTGTTGGACATGTGAAAGGAACTCAGCTCCTCGGGCCCAACGTTCAACCCCTACCACCTCAGAATACTCTTTCTATTGGAACAATGTGAAGAGAAACTAACATACTTCTCCTTTCCGCGAGAAAAGGAACCTAAGAACAGTTTAAGGATAATGATTGCTCTTTTTACGAATGATGTGTGTCCCGCTCGAGACTCCTGCTTATGTTAACGGTAGTGGTTTCATTCTAATCATTGTACTACTAGTGGTAGTAGGATCATGAAGTGGAAGAGGATACACTACGGTCTTTCCTGTTACACTTTGACTTTAGCTGCTAGAAACTCGGACCACTCCTTTAGACCCCAGCTGCTGGAGATCTCGCTAGCCACAAGACCGTCCCAGAGTACAGTCGGTGACACATGGATGCTGTTCTGCCTCGAGAACTTGACTGGAAGGAATGACGTCAGTACCTAATTCGATCAAACGAAGTGAAGACATACTAGTGTACTTGAGATCATCGGTGACAGCATTGCCTCCATTCGGTGTGCTCTTCAGTTTCAAGAATTCTTTGAACTCTTCAACGGCGGCGGAAGGGATGACCTCCGCTGCGAGCTTGGCGAGGTTCTCCCGGACCTGGAGGGGTGTAAGGGTAGAGGTCGGGATATCAAAGTAGTCGTCCTGTTTCTTGAACAGCTGTGGGGAGGTAAGAACAGAAAAAGAGGAAGTAAATTGGATCAAATCTACTTACCAAAAGAGAATAGGGCCAGAAGTGTTCAGGCGATGCGCGTGCTACCTTGAAGCACGAATATCATCAATATATGCACTGATTTGGGTGATGAGAGTTTCGTGCACACCGCAAGAGCAGACTCGTGGGTCAGCATAGAAGTTGCGTGCCATGGCTGGACCTGGAGGCGGACGATCGCCTTGACCTTACCGGCGTATTTGCCTCCCGACTCAAAGAAAGGCTTGAGGACACCGTCAATTACTAGGGCCATTTTAGCACTATTGTACGATTAGTGAGCTCACTAGTAGCTCTGCTCATGACGTGACTCAACCTGAACGGACAGACATAGTCCACTGTCTGATGTAAGATTTGATTTGAGGAGCGCCCAAGTTCAACCATCATTACAACATCATTATCCATTTGGAAATACGAGTATTTCTAATCCCAATGGCACTCCAACCCTCCCTCCGCCCTCTGGTAGTCGCCGGCTCACTCGACGCGCCGCACACTCTCGATATCTTCTGTAAGCGAGCTAACACATACATTGAAGGGGTCGATCACGCGTCGAACCCAGGTTGATCTCATCATCGCGTGTTTGAACGCTTTCAATATACTGTAGAACAATTAATTAACCTACTTCAAGAATCAAGAATCAAGACACAACCAATGTGTACATAGTTACCAGTCTGGAGTGGACCGATTAGAAGCCATGAGGTCAGATTGAGATTTTCCTATGTGATATAGTCCGAGTCGGAATAGCCAATACAATCGGCAAGCGCTTTCTGTTCGGCCACAATCATACTTACATGGGTGCTCATGAAGATCTTTCACAAGTTGAGGTATGTGAGTGCGTATTTTCATCCATCATGATCATATGGCTGATTAGTGTGCTTAACTTGAAATGTTTCCATGTTCAGTGGCATTCATCTTTTGACCGGCTCGGCGGCCCTTCAAAGCACACTGGGTGTTTGATGCATCCTCCTGACCGGCTCTGTGGCCCTTAAAAGCACACGCTGGGTGTTTTATGCACTGTACGGGTAACTGACACTTTTTTCTTCAGATTTACCTGAATTTTTCGCCAGCGTATGAATGTACAACTAGATATTAAGGTTTCATGTGTGGTGAACTTGAAGTACCAGCTTCTCTAATTCAAATCTCACGAATCAAATGATGTGTTTTACAGAATACTGTGGGACTGTTGAATTATCACGGGCGGAGAAATGAATAGGATAAAAGGACCCCCTCAATGGGTCCTCTTTAAGCATTCGACTTCCTGATTACAAAATCATGCCTGCAACAGTTTTTCCCGCAACTCCTCATCACATCCCACCTCCGCCAACGAAGGAGAACTGTGAGTGTCACCTACGATGACTGTTCAGTCAGGCTAACATGATAATCTAGTGGACTTCGCAGACCTAGCTATCATTGATCTTGCACAATTTGGCACACCTGAAGGAAAAGCGCAGCTCGTTCAGGATGTACGCAATGCAATGAGTACGATCGGCTTCTTCTACGTTATCAATCATGGATATACACAAGAGCAGGTATTGCTTTCTTTGTCTTATTGAATGCACCTCATTTCGTAGACTCGGCGTATCTTTGATATTGCAGAGTTTCCCTTCATTGTCAGCAACCAAGAAAAGCAAAATTATGTCGGTAAAATGAAGGAGACTGGAAGCTACCAAGGCTATAAACCACGCCAGTATTGGGTATCCAGGGTTTGCATGATATAACTTGATCTATTTGCTAATAATGCACCCTATAGCACATTGATTCAGGGGTCCGGGACCAGATCGAGCAATACAACAGTAAGTGTGAACTTCTCAACAAAGATTTTGTGTCGATGGATTATTCTAGTTCATACCGATGTCACTGCCAAGGAACATCCAGAGGCTTTGCGACCATTTTTACCAGAGATTGGCTCCTTTGCGCAACACAATCACTATAATGTCCTCGTTCCCTTGTTGAAGTACGACAAATTCAACCGTAATGGATCAGTTGAGACCTTTTTGTAGGTTGCTCGCTCTCGGCCTCGAACTCCCAGAAGAGACGTTTGTTGAGAAACATAGCTTCGCTTCTGACTTGTCGGACACATGGAGTACGTCATTTTCTGTTCGGTGTGCGCGTATTGATCACCAGTGACTATTTTAGTCCGCATGATGAAATAGTAAGTAAATTGGCAAGTCAATTGCTCCCGCAATAATCAAATACATAACAATAAGCTATTCTCGAGCCTCACAAGACGAGGAAAAGACCAAGAACGTCTGGCTCAAGGGACATACAGGTAGGAATATCGTGCACTGTTGCTACATCATTGATCAACACATTGTAGACTTTGGCAGTTTGACTTTCTTGTGGAGCCAGCCTGTATCAGCGCTCCAGATTCTCGACCCGCAGAGGAAATGGAAATGGGTCAAGCATATCGATAACGCTTTGGTCCGTGTCAAAGCTAATTCTCATATGAGAGCCTGTTGTTTACTTCTAGAGTAGGTCGTCAACGCTGGGGATGCTTTGGAATTTCTATCAGGAGGCTTTTACAAGGGGACGATTCATCGCGTCCACCAGCCTCCCGCGGATCAAAGGAACCTTACACGTCTGGGTGTATTCTATTTTGTACTATTCAACGATGATGTGAAATTGGTTCCCTTGCAGGAGAGTCCTGTTCTCCAGCGCGTTGGAATCATTCGAAGGACGGAAGATGATCGTGCGCCTTCTATGGGTACATATAGGAAGGGTAGGATTGCTGCATATGGTCAAACTATCCTTCAAGAAAGCAAGGAGAAAGGAGTGGAAGAGGAGGAAGTCGCAGGGGTACTCATTCGCCACTACAATTGACAGAGTCTGGCTTCATGCTGCATTCGAGAAGGTGAATAGGCACAATTGAACTTCAGCGCTTTTGACTCTGAATGTCTTTTGCCACGTTCCGTCACAGAATTTCCTTGTGTGCTGCTCTCAAGATGTATTATATTTATTTGAAGAGATGTACCTGAGTGTAACTTCATTCGCAAGTGAAGGTGTGGAATGTATAAGTTTGAGAGAGAAATGGCCATGATTTACCATTCCCTCACTATGCTACACCCGATTTAGGGAGAGAGGTTTTAAAGCAGGGGGGAAGATGTATTGGCAGGGTTCTATATATCTACTCCTGAAGATGTGATAACGAGTGAAGGAAAGTAAGTCTTGGTAAGAAAACATCATGGTATCGCTTCGAGAGCTCATCGCTCTTTAAGTTGCAGGCAGAGGCTCAAAGGAAAAAAGGGTATACAGTCGCATCCAATTAGCATCATCAACATGCATGCAAAGGTTCCTAGCACACTTTGAGGGATAACCGCGGGTATTCAAGTTACAGAGAGGAGTCAAAAGAAAAATCGTGTCTAATGAAGCATCGTTATCATGAGTCATGAACAGGTTACTAGCACGCCACAGTGGACTTCGGAGACACTTCTATCATCAGAAGGTTAGACAGTCTCTCCTAAGAGTGCAGATATTGCAAAGAATAATGATTGCTGCATCGAAGGATCATGTACAGAGCTGAGTTCCAGCAACCCGGAGAATCCATGCTTTCGAATCATTTCTAGTGCAGATTCATACGCATCTGGCATGATTACACGAAGGGCGACAACGAGATAGTTCACTGCCCCAGCATGAAGGAGGACCCTTTTGTTCCCAGGGCTACTTCGTGAGATCGCTGTAATGAAATGCAGAGAGAAGGAAAACTGGTATTGCCACAGGATATTTTTCCAGGGCGACTGGACTTCTGGTTTCCTGAAGAAAGAAGTTCGTTCCTAGTCATAAGTAAAACCTCAAGATAGACAGAAACTTGAGCTTACATCGATTGACAAAAGCATGAAAACAATCTGTATAGAAGTGAAACCTTCTCCTTGTAAGATTTATGGGCGAGAAACACGCGTAGCGCTTGGTCATGTGTGACATGGAATACTAAGGATCTCAGCAACTCATCGGGGGGTATTTCCAAGAGGCTTGGTTGAGTACAAAGATCAATACTATGAAACATCGTTCAGCGATGTATCGAGCACACAACATTGGCGGTAAAACTGAGCTCACAGAGATATCCCCAAGAAAGGAGAACATTCGACGAAGGCAACATCCGAGTCAGGCCCAAGGAGTAAAGCTTCACGTCGAGCTTTAAATGTGAAGAGATCGCACTTCCACCAAGTTGGCCAGACGGAAGACTCGCTACAAGAAAGCGATTTTCCTCATAACCTGTGATGTCCAGCAATGACGCATTACATGCAAGGTATAGATTGTAGTTTAAGTGGGAATGGTGATATAGGGACACCAGAACATCGAGATAGCCAACCTCGAGGACTACGCGGCAAGCCCAGGCACTGCTACGTATGACCTTCGAGCAAAACAATATTAGCAAAAGAGCTGGATTCTCGCCTTTCCATTTGTCTGGTTGAGCATCCGTGTACGAACGGGCCAGGGGGGACGAAAGGACGTCACGTCGGAGTGGATTCCTGTATATGACAAAACCAGTGATTACTCCGAGTCCAGACATAATAGAAAGACAGTGCCTCACCACAAATGTTTAAGCTGTGTAAATATACCAGACAATAAAATATGCAATTCGACACAATGCCAACGTGCCAGGGCTCTAATCAAAAAGCGCGTCTCACCGGCGCCAATTTGTGCTAAAATGAGTCCTATTGCCTTATTGTTGACGTCATGGCCATACATCCCAACACTATCGGTGATAATCAACATCCGAATACGGTACGGACAGTCATGAAGTATATACCGCGAAAATTCCAGTAGGTCGTTGTAGACCTCGTCGATATGCCGAATTTTCTGTGCTTGCTCGTCCATATGAGGGAAAGCGTGCACAACGGATACCCAGTGTCGAACCATGACGAGGCGTCCGAGCCCTCTAAGCGTCGCGACACCAAGTGCTTTTATCGCTTTCCCAGTCAATGCTCCTGGACCTGGAACAGTAACAGTGCTAGTCGACGATCCCCGTGTCGTGCCATACGAAGAATCAGTCGATGAAGAAATTGCAAACGACATCTCTGAAAGGTACGAGACATTTCGAGTCAGCGCCATACTGAGCGGCGTGAGAGGGATATAGTACGATTTTGAAAATATAGCAACCTTTATATATGGTCGCACATTGACAACACTGCCTTGTGGGCCGCATCAGAACGACACACATCCAGAACACCCGCCATATATGAGGTGCCTTAAAAGCGCAGACATATTACATATATCACATGTCCTGATCGTTCATTAATAATTTCCTTCTTCTGAAAGCGCCCATGGTCAACCGGGCATATCAAAGCGATGGTTATGCTGTATCCACGGATATGATATACAAAGAGTCATGTATTAGTCAGGGCTTGTTCATGATCCCTTTCTTGCAAACCCCTCGCCAGTCCACTCGGCAGGCTTCCCCATCGCACGAGCCTCCTTCGCCCACGCAACAGCATCATTCCTTCCCTTTACCACATCGACCCCGAACCAAATGACAAGGGACGCGCAAGTACATAGCGCAAAAAGGAATGGGAAACCCATCCAATTGTTTCCTGTATTATCGATGATGGCTTGGATGACGTTCGGACCGATCGTTGAAGACGCGCGATTAGAAAGACCGAAGAGACCAAAGAACTGCGCAAGCAAAAGAATCTGAGCAGAAGCTGAATGGTCTATAATATCATACCATATTGTCGAAGCCGGGAGGAGACAGTTCAGCCATCATCGTTTGAGAAAATGCATAATACGGAGCTTGGAAGAGTCCGAAAATGATGTTGTACGCCCTTGGATATATGGCTTCGTGAGAAAATTTTTTAAGTAGATTTCGAGGTTGCATACCAAAATTCCCATGCATTGTGAAATCTAAGATAGCAATTCAGGATTTGGGTTTCCAGAAGAGACGTGCACCTACCCCAACCGTGTAGTCCAGATACCAATCATGCCCCACACAGGAATCAGGACAGTCACGACATTTGTTACGACAAACTAAGATGCTCAAGAGTCAATAGGTAACGTACAAGTCCAGAAGAAGCGAAAAAACTAACCATCGTCTTAGTGCCAAGCTTCCAGTACCTCTGAATATACCAATAGCCAAGTGTGGCCATCGTAGACGTGACAGCCTGCGCAAGGCCTAGATATGTATTCTGAAGGAAGCTGAACGAGAACTTGTCATTCTGACATATTCCAACTAGGGTTGTTGTAGTGTTTAGACCCTAATAAGAAGGGCTTAACATGGCACTGCAGATATTTGAATGAAGACGTACATCAGCGAGGAGGAAAAATGCGAAGAGGTATATAAACGTATAAGGCAGCGTCTTATATTGCTTGATAGCTAACCAGATCTGAGTAGCCGACTTGTCAAAATACACACATCGTGTATAAGGGGAGTGAGGACCTGTTTCCAGCCGATGGTCAAGTAGCTCTCCCCCTTAGGAAGGGGGGGACCAGGACGGGGTTGTTGAAAGATGACTGAGCAACGTCAAGGTCTAGAAATGGCCGGAGGCATGGTCAACTTACACCACCAAACACCAAGGATGACCCAATAAGTGTTCGTTCTGTGACATAGTATCAATTCAACGCTGCCGACATTTGTTCGACATGGTGCGTACAAAAGGAGGGCATAGTTATCAGATTTTGGATCATTCTGCAAAGGGATGAGAACAGACAAATTGATGCACAGTGTCCCGATGTATCCGATGTTACTGTGAGTCTGTCAAAAAGTTAAATCCAGAAACGATGCCTGAAAATAAAAAGATCCCACAGTGCTGATGTTACTGATACGATTTTTTTCTAGACTCGTTTCCAGGTCATACTCCTCCTTAGATATCTCTCCAGCTTCATACTTTTGCAGTAATTTCCTCGCGTGAGCTGTGTTGCGGGCGAGGCGAGGGAAGGCAGCGGCATAGAAGACAAGAGTTGCACCATAGGTGATGAAACCAATCATATACAGGGCCATGGCTACACCCCACCGTGAGGGGCCTATATTTTTGTGAACGATTAGCTCTTCTTTGTAGTTGATTTATACGCACTGGTAAGGCTCATCGTGGAATATTGAGCTGCCCAACAAATAACAGTGATGACGAGAAGTAACCAACGACCAAAAGTACCGTAATCCGCTGCTGAACCGATTGTGGTGAAGATCAAGGTCATAACCTAAGTCAAGGTCAACATAATATGGATGTAATTGAAAAGTATGTGTACGGCAAAGCTGATTCCATTCGCGACTAAGACGACACTCGAGATGGTTTTGGTTCCTCCGAACCAAGGAAGAACACATTGACCGGACGCATTATCTGCATTGCAGGATGATCCTGGTCCTTGGACTGGGTCGTAGCCAGCAGCAAACGCCAATGATTGGAAGAGAGTCATAGCATAATTCATGGGTCCGACGCTCTGAACAGGATAAACGTTGGTCGCTCGGAAAGTTCGACAAACTATTCAGTCAAAATGCACACATTATTGCCATTATAGTATACTGCTCATTCTCGTCATTCACCGAGTCCAAGGACATGTTAAGCACACACGATAATAGCTCCACAGTTCACGCCTTCTAACCACTGGGTCTTGTCTCCCAGTAGAAGGACTCAAAGTTGACGTCAAGGGTTCCACAACGGGTAACGTCATATCTTTATTACTTTCTTTGATAAGCTCCGCAGAGGGTTCCTCGGGAGGCAGATTGGTCGGCATGATAGGTGTAAGTTTCGGACGAAGTGACCGTGGCCATTCCGAAAGGTTCTTTTGAGCCTGAGGAACTTCCATACCCAAACTCTGTGTCAGCACATCTGTCGCGAGAATTCTCCGACCCATGTGTTCTAGTTTGCTTTTAGGACATGATGATATCAAACATCGAAATAGAGATGGGCATTACGTACATCTGTTATCATGTAGTCCAGCTACGGGGTAAAACATGCCAAATTTGTGGGATTATATTCCCGCAGAGCGTAAGTGCTCGCTCGAATACCAAACCTCATCGGCACAACCGACAATTACCCCGATTTCGACTCTGAGTTCTAGGAGTTCATATTAAGCTTCAGACACATGGTCTATATGGAGCCAGGTGAACCGATGAGTGGCGGATGCGGGGTAAGTATAGCTGATGGCTGGTTGGTTGTGTTCGCGTTTGGCGCGAGACCGTGACTTGTATGAGTACTCAGTATTCAATCAATGAGCCAAGGATACTTGTCCTCTGAACTGAGCAGATAAGGCGCATTTTTGAGGGTTTTTCGAGGAGGATATTGTGATCTCATTCGAGTTGGCTCTCGATGAGGGCAGGGCCGCGTTCGGACACGTCCATGGTTAAATAGAGAACCTTAGAAGGATGTGTTAATAATGTACGTAACAATTAGCTGATGTTATTATTGCGATGTCACGTTTCTTGCAACTAATTATCAAGCCTGTTTTGAACTCCACAGACTGGGAAACGCAAAGATATGGAACAACACAATCTTACTAGTTCTAAAAACTGATAAGTCCAAGCGGGTTGCACGCATTGATTTAGTCAGGCCATTGGCAGGGTATTCATAGCTTCGTTGTGCGTTGTGCAACAACACGGCTGCACACGTTTTGATGGTAGGAATCACTAGCGCGGTCTGCGTGCGAACAGGCTAGGTCGTTCTGACTGAAGAGGATTTTTAATGAATTTAAGGACCAGGAAAATATTCGCTAGTTTCCCATGGCTCCACTTGAAATTCTCCGTAGCATAGTCATACAGCTAATTTCACGAGATAAGTTCATCACATAATACTACAAGTCGGGCAACATTGGATGTCGTAAGCTGTACATAGGAAGAAAAGAGGGTTATACCGTTAAATAAAGGTAAGAGAAGCCTGAAACTGAACAAGGTATAAGTATGTACATATTAGATCTGGAGCAGGGACGAGAAAATCAGAGAGGGTATACATATGAGGGCACTGATCAGATTGAGGCAATGCTGTTCAAGATACCAACACGGCCAGCAGAACCGACGCCACCTTCATCCGCTTCACTCTGGAGGAGAGCACCGACGTCTGAACCTGATGCCTGGTTGGCGAGCCTGCCGACGACATCGCTCTGCAATTGCATGGGGACAAAGATGACCTTGCTACCAGATGATTTGGCCATAGTTTGCACTGAGAACAGCGTCAGAGATGTCACTGTCTGACAATGAATTTGGACACTTACAAGCCTCGAGCTGCCGGATTTGCATCGCTGCAGGCGAGGCCAAGATATCAGCGGCTTGACGCATGAGCCTGGCAGCGTCGACCTCTGCGCGTGCAGCGATAACCTTCGACTCTCCAATCCTCTTCTGTTGTGCAGCGGAGGAGAGCGACGCCGCGACTTCCGCACTAAAGATGATGTCCTTGATTAGGATACCCTCGATTGCCACACCCCATTTGTCAGCAACGTCACCAACGATCTCAGCAATCTCGTAGGCGATTGCTTCGCGTTCCGTGACGACACTCTGCACAGCACGAGCACCTACGACGTGGCGCAATGTCGTCTGCGCACGCTCAACAAGAGCCTGGCGCAAGTCACTGATGCCAAATGCTGCCCTGTATGGGTTGGTAATTTGGAAATAGATAACCGAATCGCTGTCATGGGTGCATTGAGTCTTAAAGTAAGGTGTGACGTGAATGAGATGACACACATTTCAACGTTCACATTGTCACGAGTTCTGAGAAATGTGGAGTTAGCCTAACCATCAGCATGAGAGAAACTCGACAAACATGACGGTTTGACGGCCGATAGGACTGATCTGGATTTTAACGTCCACGACACGCAGGGACTCTGTGCACACGTTGACATAGGCAAGACCAGGATCGACTGATTTGTAGAATTGACCGAAACGCGAAACCAAGCCGACGGAACCTGGTGTGACAGTTTGTCAGCTTTTGAACTAGGAAAATTGGAAGAAAGTTTACCTTGTTGTACGTTGCGGAAGGGGTTGGGGAAGGGGCAGCAGGGGATAGCGCCTAAAAATCCTGTACATGTTCCCAATGCTTGCAACATAGATCCGTATACTCCATGGGTTACCTGAAGTTCACAATGAATCGATATCTCATGTGACAAAGGACTATTTGAACACAAATACCTCTCCAATACCGTGGTCTTGTGCATAGGAAGGCTGAAAAGTTGCATGAAGAGAGGGCACACGTAGTGGCTACTCGATGTTTCTCACCTGCATTTCACTACGCTTCAAAGGCTGGACAGTCACAAGCCCCCCTCCACTAGCATGGGTCCTTCGCGGACCAACTGATGTCGGAACATCATCCGTCACTGTGAATAAGCCCTTTAAATATACACTGAAGTATCTGCTCACAGAAACATACCATGAGCAGCATGATGGTCAACGACATTTCCGTCCATATCATTAGACTCAGCGGCACGGGCCTTGGACTCGGTGCCACTCTGTGACATCGTAGGAAGGGATTTTTAACTGAATTGGAGGCGGATGAACGCCTTTATATTAGAGTGTGGGGAAGAGTGCACTGAATATTCAGGGGGTGATGAGGATCGGCAGGAGCCTGATTACAACTCCGCAGCTGAATTTCCTCACAAGCCAACTGCTAAAATTACACACAGCCTTGTCCAGAACCAGAACGTGACTCGACCCTCCAAGAAAAAGGTGTGTTATCTCCACTGGGCAGCTCCTGAGCAAAGGCAACCCGGCCTGATCGTTCCACTACCCGGCCAATATCGCTCATCTATTACACCAAAGTATCTCGAACACGGGAATCCAGCTCGATTTCAACGATTATAGCACTACCTCGGGCACTGTCGCGAACGGCGGTGAGGTTCATATTAGATTGTGAGCTCTCCGCGCGCTCCATTATAATTTTGTGTTGTGTTGTCGCTGAGCATGTGGCGTCGGTTCAGGCTGCATGTGGGAATATAGATCTTGGAAGGCCGAGATCCTTTGCAGTCGTCGCACAGGCTTACCTAATGTGATATGGCCAATTATATGTAGTATAGACTCAAACATACGATACAAATACAAGCCAGGGCCGATATAAACGACTTTGGTAAACAACCTCTCTCCTACATTGGTTCGAATAAATCTAAGTCAACTTATGCTTATGTACTACAGAAGGCTGTTAGTCGATGAAATGGCGATTCATCAGGCACCGTCAGCCATCATTTGTCTGAAAAAGACCATTTTGTGTAAATCCTCCTGTCGGTCAAGAATACTTGCGCTGAAGACACATGGCACTTTTTGCCATTTCGCGTAGACACTGATATACAGTGACGCCATGAACACGAGATTATTCTCTGCGTGGTACATTGGGATTGCATTCGTGACGCAAAGCGACGATACATTACCGCATGAAAAATATGAGCAACGTTGGCACGAGTGTGTCGCTGAATCAAGTTTGACCCGGTAACAGAGCAAGATAATAGGTGTGTGGTGTACGGAAACAAGGGGATTAGCTGTGTGGATCAGTTTGCAATATCGATAGGACGGAAGAAACGATGGACGCAAGGGGATGAGGAGGTAAATTCCCCAGTTCCGCCCATATTTTTCCATCGAGTTCGGCGCCGACCGTGGTCCATATTTGTGGCAGACACAGCATTAGACTGATTGCAGACACTTGAGACAACTCATTCATTATCCGACGAATCTGGTGACCCTTTGTCAAAATGCATACCTGCTCGGTCAATCATTCGAGCCGATAGACCCACGCATCTGTACCTGCTTTCGACTCTACCCTTAGTGGAATTGTATGACTGCAATTTCTTACATTGTTCACCCATGAGTCGTGAGAATGACGGGAGAGTATTATATAGGCCCTTGAATCTCCCTTGAGCAACCAAGTAGTCGCTGAAAAAGTCAAGCTATGGCCAAGAAAGTAACCCAAATCAGTCAAGAATGTGACGCCCGCATCCGAATGTAGTATCTTCTCCTGATCTAGTGAATAATTCCGTACCCAAGGTTACAGTTTTTGATCTGCAATTCAAAACCTGGAAGGACTTTTGAAAGTGATGTAACAGTGACTGATCCGCTCAGCCCACAGAGTAGATGATATATCGGGCGTATAAGCAATATCATTGTAAAAGAAGAGGCCATGTGTGCAATGACGATGGACCGGAGCTAGCCTAGGCCTGACTGGTAGATATAGAGATTGGAGTCAGGCTCGAATATCGATTCCATGTGACAACTTTAAGCCACACATAAGTGTTTGACAGTATCCCAGCACAGGAAAGAGCCTAGAATATCCTGTCCGCAGGAAAAGATGAAGTCTGAAGTTTGAAACCAGAGGGTATTGTGTGTGACTCGCGGGCATGAAGCGAAAATGTTTGGTCCAACCAGACTTCAGTCTGTTCAATTCCCTAGACTCAAATTCAGGTTATTCACTGCCTCACTTTTCTCTATGGCGCCTGGGAAGTACTGGTTGCTCAAAGCAGAACCCGACTCACGCTTAGTGAAGGGTAAAGACGTCAAGGTGGGTCTTCTTCAATTACCTTGGTTTTTTTTTGTATGCTCCTAGGCTCGCGGGTTACTGACGCGAACCAAGGAAGTTCAGTGTGGACGATTTTGAATCTGTCAAGACGTCCCCCTGGGAGGGTGTACGCAACTATGAAGCAAGGAATTTGATGAAAGAGATGAAAGTTGGGGAAAAGGTAGTGTCCAGCACAATTGACATGTTCATTCTCGTCAGCTTTTATGGTCGACAGGCTCTATTCTACCATTCAAATTGCAAGAATCCAGGTATTAGCTTCTGTCTATTCAACGCTCATGAAATGCCTCAACCTTTTTATCCTGAGGGATCGCGGCTTTTGCTGAAGTGAGTGTAGCGACTGTGCTCTGGGCTTTCTTCTCATTAAACCCTTAGGTGTCCAAAGAAGCGTATCCAGATTGTCTGTATATCTTCTCAAGTTTTATCCTTCATTCTTGTCTGACGATTGGATCTTTTGCAGACACAGCGTGGGACGCGTAACTACCCTTCAATCATGTCGCCAGGTTTCACTCTGACCAAATCATACTGCCTCATAGGTCACATCCATATTACGACGCGGTATGCCTCGATATTGTTTGCTATTAACTCACACTGATCTATTCAGAACTAGAAAACCAAGAAGGACGACCCGAGATGGTTCATGGTCGACCTAACGTTCGTATCCAGAGCTAAACACTTCGTCCCACTCGCCCTTCTGCGCTTTCTGAGTGATAACAATACATTGCATCCTGAAATCGACTACATACAAGACAATGGTTTGAAGGCGCTAAAAGGTTCGACATTCATCTCCCGCGTCATTGTCTGGCTGATGATGAAGCTCAGCTATGGACCTCGTCGGAAGGGGCCGACTCAGCGTTCAGCGCGTGGAACAAGAAGCCTGGGACGCTATCGTTGCATTGGCAGAAAAAGGTGGCTGGGAGGAAATGGACTTGAAGGTCAAGGGGAAACGACCAGCTAAATCGGTCGCGGCGGAGCTCAAATCCAAATCTGCAAGGCAATCGAATACACGAAAAGTACAAAACGATGTGGAAAGCAGGGAGAAAGAGAAAGATGATGAAGATAGTAATGACAAGGCAGTTCAGATGACGCGTGGAACAAAAAGGAAACAGGACGAGGATTTTTCGAAATCACGACGTCGAAGGCGAGTAAAACCATGATCTGGTTCTTTGTAGTTGAGGTGTTCTGTTGGGCTGCTTCTTCCATTCTCTGTGAATCGTCCGGCCCAGGAAGCCCTACCCATTATTGTGAAGTGGAGTAAGATAACCATCAGTGACGGACATGCATATGTACTTACATAGGACATACAAAAGAACACGCGCTTAGACTTCGCTGTGGTAAATGATATTGCCGACAGTGCATCATAAGTTGAAACGGTCGCCATTTTTGGCCATCCAGGACAATAACGACCTTGTCTCTTTTTCCTCAAAGAATCCTCGTCCCCATATGTCCCACACTGCACAGTCCATAGACATGTCCAAATTCGTGGATGCCCGGATTTATACACATAATAAAAGGCCAGTTCTCGTTCTACTCCAGCTTTTCAGTGTCGCATGTCGTTCTCATGACTGTTCAGGTTGACCTAGACTTTCCTCCGTCGTATGCAGAAACCAGCAGTCCAGGTTCATCTACCTCCCAGATTTTTGACTCCGAGAATCTCGAGACTCGCGAAGGAACAGTGCCTCCTTACTCGGATGCTCCACGTTATTCAGCTGTGTTCCCTCTGCATGGAAAGCCGATACAGGGCTGTCGTACACCTCACCCGTTGAGAACCGAGCATTCTTTTGGTCCTCAAAATAGTGGCACTCCATGGGTTCAGTTGAAGTGTATCAGTCGGGCCGCATCTTCCTCGAAGACGCCAAAATTTGTCGGCGGCGACAATATCGCAGGCTCGATATTGTTAGACCTCGCTTCTCCAACCTACATCTCTTCCATCACAATCTCCGTGAGCTTGAAATACATGTTTTCACTCTGATAATCCTGAATTGCTGACATTTGTTTCAGGTAAAAGGTCGCGTTGTAACTTCGGGCACAAACGAAGGGTCTTACACTATTCTGTATAAAACACATACTGTGTGGTCTAAGGCGCTTGGGAATCCACGACATGCTTCTTCCACGCAAAACATCAAACACAAGGGGAGCTTAGATGCGGGAGAATATACTTGGCCTTTCTCCTTCCCATTTCCTACGACCTTCGACTATTCTGATGACTCTGGACCAGTCAGAAAGGGGTCTTTTCATACCCCGCAGTCCTTTTCTGAGCAAGACACGCCTGCTACTGTCAAATATGAACTTTTGTTGCACATAGGTCGTGGTGCTCTCCGGCCAGACAAGAAGTGAGTAGCATTTTCCCGAATTCTATGCAAGTTGTGTCCTCATTTGCTTCGAGCATCGCGGTACCCATTATATATACCCCCAATATACTTCCAGATCCTCCATCACTTCGTCGACAGCTTTCATATCGCGATGCGAGACCACTAGTTGGTCCTGCAGAAGATCCCGCAGGGTGGACAACATTGCCCCTTGTGACGACACGTCGAAAACTGTTACACAGTCAAAAATTTGTCACGGTCGAATGTCATGTAAGTTTACAAACTACCGTCAAAGGAAGGACCCTGTGCTAACATGTCAAAGCTATCTTTAGCAAATCCCGTGCGTCGATAGTGATTTACATAGGCTGTATCATTGATTCAGTTCTTTCAGATGTGCTACGCCCGAGGCTCCGTGATCCCTTGTTGGCTTAAGTTACAAAGCGACGACCCAGCCGGACTGGATGCCTTAGCTGACAGTCAAGCAATCAAGATTGTTCTCCAGCGGCGTGTCAAATACTATCCTAGGGGGATGAAATGCAAGCCAATAACTCAAACAACCAAAATAAAAGGTGCTGTATGGTGGCCCTCCAGTGTAGATCAGCCTCCTGAGGAGCCAGACATTCGGATCATGGAAGGAGAATTTCATTTGTCAAGGAGCCTCCAGACAACTTCCGATTTCCCTCCCTTCTCAGTCGAAGTGAGCCGTCGTGATACTTCTTCCTTTGAATTATGGTTAACGTCAATGTATCTTAGTACGTAATCAACTGGTTTGATTTCCAATCTCCCGCTATACACCCCAAAGGCGGCATCAAGATACCCCTCTTAACGCAGATGATCACCATAGGAACCTTTTCCGCGAGTGGCCCACGGATACGGGAATACTCGATGCGAACATAGACCAGGGATCTGACGCAACTCGCTCTGATCCAAATCTATGTCGTTTAAATATGATAGTTGTGTTCCTGTATTTTTATTAGAAAATCGCAGATTTTTGGCCTTGGACGACTCATGGTTTTAATTGGTATGGTGGATGCACTTGCTTTGATCTATGATCCTATGTACCTTGGTTCGATGGGCTCAGTGCCTAGGTCAAGTTACTCAATTCCGGACTCAGTTCCGTCTCATCCCGTCAAGCACTACACTTAGTAGATAATGCTCTGAACTTGTGACAGGACCAGAACCCGGGCTCCTTGGAACTCGAGCGAGATCCACTTTTTTTGATTCAAAACTTACTCAATTGCCTCTCAAGTTTGGTAGAAAGACGACAGCACAAAAGAAATCTGTAACGCTGTCTTTTTCGGCTGAAGAAGGGCACTCCTCATTCAAAACTCATTATTCGAAATCTTTTTCCACGAAAAGTCGAAAAAGACATGTCAGACCGACAATTTCTACGATAGCTTCCGAGCTTTTCTCGCATCCTGTGTTCCGCAGTAATGATGGTCGGTGTCTTGACTCTTGGAGCAGTATATCTGAATGCTTCGAGTCGCTCCTTCGATGACCTTTTGGATAGACGCTCAATGATGTTAGCTGCGCATGTCAGTGCAGGAAGAAGCCTCAAAAAACCAGCTGCAGTATATTATTACAATCTAGTCAAATCGCCCTGTTGTTTGCTGCGCACGTTATACGTAGTTGGAACTCACGGGAATTGCTCCAGCGTAACCCCTTGGATGTGTTGTCTTGTAAATTTACTATCGAGGCCTCCGAAGGAGTATGTAGCAGATTCCTCTAGTGTATCATGGCGTTCAAACGTTCAAGTGCTTCGCTGAAAACTGACAATCGATCTCCCTTTAAGCCGTGTGGATCAGCGGATAGGCCGAATCTTTCGACTTAGGCTCTTTTGGAGACTAGAAATCACTAGACAATCGCTCTTCTTCATTCAATCTCGATTGCTGTATAGCTTTCTTCCAAGGAAAATTTTAGTCCATCCCTTTCAGTTTCAAAGCTTATTGACGGGAATAACACAGATATCGTGAGGAATCTCCATCTTGCAATCACCCAAGCTACTAGTAAGGTAGCACAACATGGGCATGATCATCCACAGGTTTTAATTGTCAATCACTAGACCTACCTTGTGCTGACAACTCTATAAATCGGACGTAAGTTCAAGGAAGTAAAAGAAGACAAGGTATATTTTACAGAACAATGCTAAGCTGACATTTCAGAGAAATGAAATCCATATTTTTAAAGCATAAATAATTGGTAAGTAATTGACAAGGTACCTGCGCATTTCTCTATTATAAAACAGTAAAGGGAAGAACTTTGTAGAAAAGAAGAGACTAACATTCGAGAAAGTAACCGGTGAACAAGGTCGCAAGGGAATCAGTGTAGATTCAATGTGCTAGTATTCCCGTCGGCGCTCGCGAATAGCTTCCTCAATTTTATTGTGGCGTTCAAGGGCTTCTATTAGAGCTAATTCTCGACTCGCTTTCTTCAAACACTTTGGATGCGGAGTCAAATACTCGACTGGGCCACTGCATCGATGTCTAATGACTTCTAGTCGTCGATGCAAGAGCAACTGGTAGGCCAAATGGTCTGTCCTCAGCTTCTGCAGTTCGGATCTACCTCTCAATTGTGGAATAATGTCAGCCTCTTGCAGGTTCGGAATCATCACGCCCCAGTGATCGAACAATTGCTCTTCCTCTTTCAATCTTGATTGCTGTTCCCCTTTCTTCAAGACAAATTGGAGTCCACGTGCGATTGGTCCTCCGAGGCGCAATAGTTTGTGAATCGGAATAACGCAGATATTGTGAGGATCGTTGTGGAGTGTCACTGGGTCAACACCCTTCACATCTACTATGTCGAACATGATATGTATTATCTACCGACCATTTCAGTTCAAGACACGTTTTTCTGATGATTTTACCTTTTCTTGCCGCATCACCTGAGGCAGCGCAAGCTTTTTTTGCTTCCACATAAACGGTAGTCCTTCTAGTTGTCCTGAATTCTCTACTTTCCCGAGTGAGTGTGATGACTGATCGTCCAACACTGGGAACCAGATGACGCCACACTTCCGTGGCGTTTGTACCCTACTATGATGCACACGTCTTTCAATCGTCAATCGTCTTAGCATCAACACAACCAGCGTCCTGCCATAATTCTACGCGAACCAGCTGCTATGTATTCATGTCTTTCTAATAGAGTGAAATTTAAAAATAAAGTCCAATGATGCTAGAAGGAAGATGATGAGACGAGGTAATTTTATAGAACAATACTAAGCCGACATTTACATAGAAGTGAACTATCAAGAAAAAAACATTCGCCCCGGAATGAGGGACGTACTGAGATCTCCAGAAGAACAGCGCTACATCCATTTATTCAAATTATGCAATGGGAACAAACGAACGACGAACGACGAAACATCGGTTACAACGAGTGAATGTATGAAGTACCGGTGTTAACGTGTTATTATTCAGGCCGCCGAATATAGCATAGACGGGTATATAATGAGAAGATGTGACCTACAGTAAAGAACTTTGTAGAAAAGAAGAAACCAACATTCAAGAATGTAACCGGTGAACAAGGTCACAGGGGAATCAGTGTAGATTCAATGTGTTAGTATTCCCGTCGGCGCTCGCGAATAGCTTCTTCAATTTTATTGTGGCGTTCAAGAGCTTCGATTAGAGCTAATTCTCGACCCGCTTTCTTCAGATACTTTGGATGCGGAGTCAAATACTCGACTGGACCACTGCATCGATGTCTAATGACTTCTAGTCGTCGATGCAAGAGCAACTGGTAGGCCAAATGGTCTGTCCTCAGCTTCTGCAGTTCGGATCTACCTTTCAATTGTGGAATAATGTCAGCCTTTTGCAGGTTCGGAATCATCACGCCCCAATGATCGAACGATTGTTCTTCCTCTTTCAATCTTGATTGCTGTTCCCCTTTCTTCAAGACAAATTGGAGTCCACGTGCGATTGGTCCTCCGAGGCGCAATAGTTTGTGAATCGGAATAACGCAGATATCGTGAGGATCGTTGTGGAGTGTCACTGCGACGATATCCTGAAGATTTTCGTGGGGTGTCACTGCAATATACTTGATTCTTTCGCAGCTTGACACGTTATTCTGGGCTGTGAAGACGAAAACACCACGAAGAACACTGTAATAATGAGCTTCTTGTGCATTGAATCGTTGAGGAAAGTTGCGAAGTGCATCGCCAGTGCGTTTCAAAAGATCATTGGGACCAGAGACATCTCCGTTTTTCTGGATCCGGCGTTGAGCGTGGATAGGATCAATTGTAAAGAGATTCACATACATCTTTCCAGAAATACTGTGGAGTAACAGTACAGATAGCTAGCTTGATCTCCGCTCTGTCTGTAAAATCCGTGGTTCTGTGCTTGACCTGTAATGCTACGGTGATGATCTCTCCTGTGTGTTCGAGCTGTAAACGGAACATTATATCTGGACCGAGTTGCTCCATAGGGAACAAAAATGGTGCCTTATGTCGTCCCTCAAGCCACTGGAGATTCCCTTCATATTCCCGGTACCGGTAGTCGCCCACACCCTTGGGTGCTCTATATCCAAGTAAATGGCTGGGTGACCTCGGCCCCAACTCCAAGTGTCCCGAAGATCCAGAGAACTTGGTCTCAATGGGATATTGAGAAGGTGCAAGTCTGAAGGCTCCAGAGGAATCATGCCAGCACGACACTAAACGAGCTCTTCGCCCAGCTAAGCCTCTGTCAATTCCTGTATCGGCAAAATCAAAAACGTGCGAGAGCTGAGTGAAATCTCGAAAGGCTTCGGCAAGAACCAGTGCTGTATAACGCTCCAGCCCATTTCCAACAGAGCTGTGGTTGCCTATGTGTTCAGAAAAGTAATCATATCGCTTTTTGCACAAGTCCTCTTGTGAATTGAGCCAGATGTCTGCTGCAAGATATGCCAAGGGCTCGTCAAAAAGGGGGTTTCCGTCATCAATCTTAGACCCTGGGAATCGAGCAAAGCCACACTCTACTAACTCATAGTTGGTCACTTTTATGGTGGCTGAAAAGTCCAAGTTTCCACTCATAAGACGCTCGTAAGTCATACTCTGTATGCTGTCCATGAGGGCGTATTTTATTCTCGAGACTATAAGCAGGATTCATTCAGTTTGCTGGATTAAGATCTCAACTAACTGACCTCGTTCATAGTCAAAGGGGCAGAGCCGGGGAAGATTCACTGTGATGATGGGTTCTTGCTCCTCCCAATACTGTCCATCCAACGGAACAAAATTACTGATGGCTTGGACACACCGTGAAAGAAGTCGATGAAAACTCTGAAAACCATTTTGAATAACCAGTTGAACATATGCTGAAATGAAGCGTGGCCTAACGTAAAAGGGACTGAGTCGGATAGATTTTGGATATCATTACACTTACCGGCCCCAAAACCAATACCGTGCACGTTCGATCAGTTCAATCCCGCTGGGCGTCGTTAAATAGGATTCAGGAAGATATTTAGCTAGAAAGTTTCCAATGGTTTGATGATCTGCCCAGGAGCCAGTGCTTGTGACTCCATCACTAATATCTGCTTGCTTTCCAACGGTTGAACTCAGGGCGTCCACAAGAAGTTTACGATTGATTGATGTACCAGTAATTATAGTCCTCAGCTGGTATGTCTCGAGCCACGGGCGTATCATGGCGCGAAGCACTGGACGGTTCTCACACCCTGTGTCAGCATCACGAAAAGCTTTGGGCCATGCCGCCACAGCAGCTTGGGCTTCATCAACAACGCAGTACAGGATGGCTTTGGGGTCTAACTCGAGGATGGCTTCATCACAGGCTATTAGCAGACGTCCGCCTATTTCTGCAAGCTTGAGAGGATCTTCTATGGTGCATAAAACACATGTGAGCTCTCGCAACAGGTCATTATTACCCTTGTCATCCCCAAGAAGACGTGGGTCGAGTTGAACAAATAGCCACGATTTCATGAGAGTCCTGAGCCACTCTTTCCTGAGAGGTAGAGGCTGGTTTCGCACGCATCCCTGGCGCCTAGCAGACATGAGGAAGTAAGAGAAGACCAATAGACGAGCGACCATAACAGCGTGAAAGCATCGTGTTGCAATTCTGTTGTTCTGCTGGAGCTTTCCGGAAAGTTCGTTGGCTTCTGGGCAATTGTGTAGGATAATCATGTCGTTAGGCAGAGTTGGGAGGTCACTCTGAAGTCCTTGCTTGGCCATACACCCTGATGGAGAAATAACAGTCGCAATATCGGATGATCCAATCTCATCCATTCTTCTTTTGCAGGTAAAGTAAAATCCCCACTCCGAGCATAAGCCTTCAAGGACCAGCCGCGTTTTTCCAGAACCAGATGTGTTTAGAAGAATTCTGGATATGAGACCATCAGCTGAATCATCATAAATCTGATTTTGAAAGCCTACGAGTGTTGGGTGGTATCTCTGGAACCAAGAAAAATGGACTGAATCCGTTCTTCACGATCTGGCCACTTTTCCATCTCAGCGCTTTTATGCCGGTTCAATGGCGTTCCTTGATCTTTGCCCAGTTCATGAAGAAGTAGGCATGGTTTACCATGCAGAGTCGGAATCTTGAGAGTATTGTAGTGATAAAGGAACACATCATCTGCATTATTGGGTATCCACGGATCAATGATCGGTATTGCTCCAGTAAAGATGCCTTCGAGGCGACCAATAGCATGATTGACGAAATTCTCAAACTGTCTAGCACGCTGGATAGGGTCAATTCGAACATTTTTCATGCACATTGACGATGTAACAACGGGGTCTAAAAGAATAAAATTAGTATGATTAGTATGTAAGGCATGATTGCAAGCAAACTGAAGCGTTGACGGACCAGAACAAGCAATTAAATCTTTCAGGCGGCTCCGCTCTTCATGAAATACATCCTCTAAAGGTACATCATTGTCAAAAACAGACATGATTGATTGATTGAAGATAATTTGCAGGTGCACGTATCGAGGTAGAGGTTTCCAAAGAACGAATGTTATAGATTGTTGTTGAAGACATGAAAGTACTTATCATAATTTGAGCCGGACCCATAGAAACTATTTTTGACAATAGCAGCTTAGACGTTATAGTGATTTGACACCCCGCAATAATTACCTAGAGCGTGGAGTTCTTTCATCGACGCCGACAATTGATAACAACCCACAAATCTGCATGGAGCCTGCCACGCTGCAAGCTTTTTGAACAATAGATGGAATGGCAGCCTTTTTGAAGTAGCTGACACTGAAAATTGTCATGGAGAGGAGCAGCTGATGCCAAGGATCGAAATCTTGTGACAATAGCGGTGTTGGGTGGGACGAAGGTACGTGCGAGGGCAGTATACTCTTAGGAAAAGCGAGGGAGGAATAGGAAGCTTGTTGCAGGCAGACGAGAACATGTGCACAAGCGTTTAATCTAACTGACCCCGCCCGGCGGGGACAAGATGTATGTAAGGGCATGTCGGAGTCCGGATCCGGGATCAACAATAATTTTTTTGAAACCGTCAAAAACTTGAAATATACGCTTGTCTTTACAATACAATTCTATCAGCATCATTCGAGCTCCTTATGTCGGCGGGACAGGACTTCGACTGCTTGTCAGAGCCTGCATCATACGACGAAGCGGCGCAACTTCTCTCGCTTCTATGTCCCGACTTTATCAAGAGCAATGCTGAATACGGCCTTAACTCTCCGGAGTCATTTGCTTGTTTGCTGTATCGGAATGAATCGCTTTTTGAAAGGGTCAAAATTTCAGTTGCTGCGAGGGATTTCCATGGTTTTTGGGATCGCTGTGTCCAAATCTGTACGTCATGTTATATTATATGATATCGTGATTGTACATGGAATTTTCTTCAGGTTCAATGGAACCTATGAAAGGTTACATCAAGACTTCTGTTGTTCTGGCCAAGATGTCATCTTATCTCATGAACCTGGTGAATGGGAAGATTGACACGCCACTTTGGACAATCTCTGATATTGCGACTGAGGCCACACACACAATCGTGAGGAGCTTCACTTTGGATTCTCTCATGAGTGAGGAAAGGATGCCTTCCATGCTCTTTTATGATTTGGGAGGTTTTAGGAATAATCCAATCCTTAATGAACGTGTTCAGAGGCTTTTTAGCAAGGATCAAAACACGTTTGTGATTGTCTCTTCTTGGAGGGTCGCATGTTAAAACTGCGGAATAGATTTCTTGTCAACGCTTCGGCAACCGGAAAGACTCGTTTGTTGTATGAGGGGCTCTATCGGCATTGGGGAATATACATCACAGCCCGTGCAGACGATCAGGAGGCTCGTGCACTCGAGACCGCAATGGGCAGTTACTTTGGTGACGAAAAAGGTTTAGTAACACTTCTTCCGGACGCATCTGCACTAGGTTACCGCAGACTCCTGCGTGATAACCTGGGATTTCTTCATCGACGGTTCTCTATCGTGCTTCTCGTTCACTTGCTCGTATTTAGAGAGTTCCTCAAGACAGCATATGCTGAGGGCGTCGTAGACAGTGAAAACCTTCGACTATTTTGGCTCCTTGCTCAATTGTGGCGACCATGCCTTGGTGGACGTGATGGATTGAATGGCGATGTTCACAGCAGACTTCTCAAATCACTTGAGTGGAACCCATTGACGATGATTAATGATGAACTTGATAAAGTTATGGCGGAAATAAATCCCCTCTTGCCTGAAATCATACGGAAGGAGGGGCTTTTTGTCGCTATTGATGAAGCCAATGTAGCGGCCAAGTCATTATGGCGCGATCCTGGCAGAAAATACCCTTTCATAAAAAGTATCATACGTATATGGAGAGATCAGCTTGCTTCCCTGGAGTGTCCCGTAACATTTGTGGTCGCAGGCACTGAAATATCTCCCGAGGTCTTTCCATCATCGTCACCTGAATGGTCCTCTTGGAAGTGGACTTCGGACACAGGGTCATTTGATGACCGTGAAGTTCAAAGAAACTTCATTCTACCCTTTCTGCCTCCATCTCTTCCACAAACACCGTCTGGTATAGCATTATTCGAGCGAATATGGAAATGGTGCAGGCCCAGGTATGATTCTTTCTGGCTTCCACTCAAGTCGTATTCATGTACCTCACTTTCAGACACCGTCTGACAACAGTCATTGTACGGATGTTGGTTGAAGATAAAGGAACCCATCCGCATGGCGTGCTCAATCGTTATATTAAGGGTCTCATGGCGTATGAGGCGCCCGATGCAGTTGAGTACATTACCAATGAAGGTCCATGCAATATAGCACCATTTTTCTATGAGATTGGCAACATTATTGCAAGTGAGTCTTCACTGTATTATCCGGCTTCCCAAGTCTGATGACATTTAACAGAGCATTTCCTTGCTCGATCTGCCACGCATGAAGTGGTCTTCCATTATATCATCACAGGGAATCATCCCCCTTTCTATGATATCAGTAGACTGGCGCTAGTCACTTCAGGTGTCGGACAATTCAAAGACAAAGACATGCAAGTTATAGCAATGGACCAGCCTGGACCGACAATTGCCGCCGCCATCTGGCTCGGAAACGACGAGGAGCGGGTTGCTCACCAAGGTCCGGATAAGTTTCGATCTTTGAGGCTGTTCAAGACTTTTTCATTCTTTTTCAACTTGTCTTGGCCCAACGGCGACAACTACTCATCTGCAAGTTATATTGCCTTGTATCTTGCTCACGCATTTGTAGGTGGTCGAGTTTTGTCTGACGTGTTCACTATCCCCGACCCTTTGTGGCTGGAAGACACGTCGAGGATAGCGCATCTTGTTGTCTTGCGTAAAGTTAAGGACGTTGTTCAGGAGATGCTTGTCGGACCATCGGAACTCCTCCCCAAATCCCCTCCTCTAGGTTATAGAGCATCGACTGTTGACGATGTCATTGCATGGCTGAAGCAAGAACGGATTGGCGCCTTCTGTCTATGTCCTCCTGACTGCTGGGCAGACTTGATATTTGTCCTGCGTTTGAAAGGAAAGTATGTCTGGGTTGTACTTCGCGCTGCTGGACAGGGCATACAGCTAGAGACAAAAGATATATATCCGGAATTTGAACGTCTTGCAGAACAAAACTTATTCTCTCGTTTGGTACGTCATTTCGTATTCTGATCCCAATCTGTTTTCAAGTTGTTTCGGTGCAGATGAATACATCCAATACAAGTGTAGCTCAAAAGGAATTCGCAGAAGTTCTGAAGTCACTTCCAAATGGCCTCGCGCCTCCTGGATCAATTCCCATCTTGCGTGTCTTGGCTTCTTTCCCTGACGAGCCTTTATTACCCCATCGTAATCTGACTTCGAAAATCCCAGGAGGACCAATGTCTGTTCTGAAACTTGATACCTTCACGAGTGTCACTGAAGCCTTTTCGCCTGAGGACCTGGTCGAAGGGCTCATATCTAGTATGCATGGCAATAGATCTTCCTATTCTGATGATTCATTTTTTCCAATCAATCTCCCCTCGAGTTTACCTCTGGGAAACGAGGAGAACATCGAAATGGCAAGCGAGCCCCCAGCAATCCGAAACACGTCTGATAAGGGAGTGGCGCCGAAGACTAATAGACCCATTCGACCCATTCCTCGCCACAAGACGCCACCTCCCGCACTTCTAGCAGAGACAGCATCTACGGCTCGTCAGGTCGCCGAAGAAGTGACATCGATACGCGAACACAAACGTGTGCGGAAGGAAGGTGGAGACAGATCACTTGAACCATTGTCTGCACCTCTTCGCCGGAGTCCCAGGGAGCATCTTCCAAAGGGCACCGCTGGCAAATAGCCGGATGCTAATTTACCCATCTTTTTGATGTGATACCATTGTTTTCGATGACGATCGTTGTTTTCATGTTGCATATATCTATTTACATATACTATAAATTATATTTCAGTCGCGAAAAATCATCGCTTGAACATTGATACTTTGTGATATGTACCTTATTGTATTTAAACCACCATATTCAAACGCAGCTGTTCTCGCCACCGGTCGAGTACGAGGCTCATGTAGTAAAGCGCCAGCGAATCAGACGGTCCTCAAATTGAATCATGACATTCTGAAATGATCGGAAGAATAAGGTCTCAGATTTGCTCAGTTTGTCATGGCAGGGGATCGGAGCTAGTCGTCTAGATCCTCCTGATGGCCCATTCTGCACGTGTTGAAAATATTCTAGTCGGAAGATCACAAAACACAACGGCGTCGTCATTCCCTCTTCTCTCCATCTTGGCCAATACTTGCTCCATTCCTATAGATCGCATTGCATGTGGTAATGACCTAGCCTGGAGCAACACCGCAAACAATCAGCACAATATCTTTACCTTCGAATTCTGGGCTCTTATATCTGCTCATTACAAATTCTCCTGAATGGACTCAGCACCAATGTTGCATGAACATACACCCACTACGGCGTACCCAGCTGCGAGGCTCTTGACGTCTTGTTCTACTGATGTCCCTTTGTGTCCTTGCTACCGGACAGATTTCATCACGAAGCATATTCAAGAGAGCTGAGCTTGATAAGGTTAGGTCCTTGATTATCTATCGCTAGACCTTGCTCACTTTCTACTCCAGATTCGGACGTCAACTCCGACTATAAGTAGGCTTGAAGGAACAAGAAGAGACGAAATGGTAGTATTTCAGTTATTACCGTCCACGTCACACCATTTCAGACGCGAACCACAGACTGTATATCCATGTCTTTCTAATGGTGATTGAGTGGAATGTAGATAAAATTTCAAACATGCTAGAACAAAGATAATTAGACAAGATACATGTTGCCGGAGTCGACATTTACAAAGAGATAGATTTCATATCGAGAGAAGTCTAGGAGTACTGAATCTTCCAGAAGAAGCTGTCCAGTAGGAATAGACGAACGACGAAACCTTGGTCACGACGAGTGAAGTGTATGAACTGCCGGCTCTACTCCTTCACGGGCAGACCATGATGAAGGAGAGACGATAGATATCGAGCTCTTAGATGTCCAGAAAGTCGATATACGCGCTACTTTGGCACAAACTAGCCGTAGAAAAGATAGGCTGGAGTTTGCAATTTGACTTGAGCGCAAGAGAAAGAAATATCTCATGGAAAAAACTTGATGATGTTCAGAAGAGCACGTGAGTGATCTGTTCCACGTGCTTCTCTTTCCTTTTCGTCGGTCCGGCCTACGTATCTCCTTCCTCAAAAACTTCTCTTTCTCATTTCTTTTGACGCGATCGCGATTTCGGTTTTCAACTTTTCGACCTTTTACTGGTAGAACTCATATTCATACATTCCGTTCGCAACCATGCAGCTGTTGGAATCGCAGTTCCCAGCTCAGCAAGCGATTAGCTTTTATGCGGTTTATGGGGAGATCGAAGAACAAGCTCAAGTGATACAGTCTTCCCGCCTCACCGCACTCGAAAATGAACACGAGAACTGAGATGGGGATGAGCATGTCGGAGACCTCGTCCTTCGCATACTCGTCGAAAGGTACAAGCCTTTGCGCACTGGGACCATTTAATCCGCAGAGTGCTCTATTGATCGACGACTCTCATCAGAAAGCTCATAAGGCTACCTTATTCCAGGAATTTAAAGGTAGAGCATGGCCTTCCGTTTCATTCATGGATGAATCGAATCCATTTATCGCTCGAGAAGAGTTTCCGATGTATATCCATAGCGTTGAGATGGAAAGACTCTTCGAGGACTCCGTAGGGAGCATATTTTTCGTGTCGAAGGAGAGAATGCAGACGAAAGGCACCAAGAACATGGTGAGCGCGACTGGAGAGGGTGGTGTATCCTCTGTCGTCGATATACGGAAGGCGATGGCAATCTTCAAATATGGAGCTTGCCTGATGTTTTTAGAACCTGGCTGGAGAGTGCATTCTGTCGAAGTTTCGGAGAAACCAATCAACTTGAACTGACTGCTGTTCAGCTGATGTAGGACCCCTTGCTCTCCTTTGACGAGTATTTCAAAGACCCTTTGGCTAGCTAGATCTGTGTTTTCTGCTTTGTGGCGATTTGTCGGAATCCTTCTGCGTAGACGAGAAACCCTCACGA
Organism: Termitomyces sp. MG145; assembly: GCA_003313055.1. Lineage (NCBI taxonomy): Eukaryota > Fungi > Basidiomycota > Agaricomycetes > Agaricales > Lyophyllaceae > Termitomyces > Termitomyces sp. MG145. Next base: position 42,706 of record QGOB01000222.1, on the reverse strand, counting down.
ACAAACCTTCCAATTGACAGCGCATCCATTGAACGTTAGATGGAATCTGCGGAACCGGTTATTGTGTTCCATTCCTCTGTGCTCTGTCGATGCGACAGCTAAAGTTGTATTTATGCGTCCAGCCAAGCCGAGCAGTGAAAAGTATTAGATGTCGTTTGTCGTTACGGCAACAACATGATAGTGATATGTATTAATCCTATCATCGCTCTCAGCACTGCGATTTGAGTATACGACTGACATATTCTGATGATGAAGAGTTTTGCAAAAACGATAAGTGACGTGCCCCTCTCATTATCCATCGATATTTGGAGTCTGACTCTTGTTTCAGACTAGTACGACACCTCGAGGTTTACACGAGGTCCTGTTCGTCCCAACTTCGCCCTGTATTCAACGTTCTTCATTTGTTTGTCCATGTGCTTGTCCTTGGGTATTAGTTATGAGCAGAAAAAGAAACACTTATGCCGGTTGTCGAGATAAGCCGAGTAAGTTGAACTTTGAACTGTTGTACAGCCATCAATGGAGCCAAATCGCTGCCTCGAGGCACGCCTCGCGTTGTAGTCCTCTGGCATCCCTAGCCTGATCTCATCCTTAAATCCCTTGATTCTTACCCAAGTTTCTTCGTGGCCTTTTGAACAAGTCAAGCGCTTGTTCTTCCTCAAGGACGAGTCAGACAAGCTGAACCTGAGATTAAATGCTATGGTTAAAGACCAGCCGTATCTTCCAAGTTTTCATTGTTACAAGCATATATATAGGTACATCCATTCGAACGTCCATGATGTTACAAGTACAACTGATGAAACTGAAATTACATTGTCCCATCTTATGCATTATACCCCGGAGGATTATCAATAGGTGTTCCCAAACCAAGAGATGACTCTGCAGGTAAACTATACGTCGCTGCGGCGATCGAGGTCGGTTAGCCCTAGCTACCAGCCTACCATAGTGATTTATCTGGACTTACGCAATCCTTCCTCTTCTTCAGCGGATCGTTTCATATATATCGCGCGCTCACGCGTCTTCTGGAGAAGGCTGACAAACTCAAACATGGCCCGATCTTTGAAGCGCAGCTCTGCGCTCGTGCCCGGGTTCAGGCCGCCTTGTGCGGAGGGTTTAATCTCGAATGAGAGGTAGTTCGAGCTGAACGTGGGTTGCTCGAACTTGGTGGAGAGGATCGAGTATAATGGGATAGAGAGCGATTCAAAGGAGGCGTTGGTTGAGTCGCTTGTAAAGATCAACTGTGATACGCGGCGCGCGTTCCAGGAAAGAGCGAGATCGATCAAGTCAATGTCAATTCAATTGCAATCAATAAGTTAACACCGTACTCGTTGGTCAGTAAGCCATATCTTTCCTAGAGCCTTGAGCCTCCTCCTTCCTCCTGATCCCCCCGCAGTATCATTGCCTGCAGGCTCTGAATCCGGTATCATCAATGAGAGATCTACACCTGTATCAACGGTGGTTATCATCATTTCGTTAGGGAGGGGAACCGGTGACCCGTTGGGGCTTAGCATTGTCCAGTTCAGCGCCATGGTGCGTGGTGGACGTTAGTTGTCGTAAGGCAAGTCAGTATAGTAAGAGTTGGTCTTGGCGTCATTGATCGCAGTCGTTTGATTGCAGTCATGAGTTACCAACATGGGACCCGGTTGACTCTAACACTTGACATGCTATGGCTACCTGGCGCAATGGTAGCGCGTTTGGCTTCGATTGCCTAACGGTACCAAAAGGTTGCAGGTTCGAGTCCTGCGGTGGTCATTTTTCTTCCAATCATAACAAACCACGACTGGCCATCTTAACTATAGGGATAAAGCGGGTGGCTAGAAGAAAATCACATTGATTGATTTTTTCTCTCTCCTATTTCAAGACTCAAATTTCATCTTGGTCCCATCAGGACAGCATTGAAGCACAGGCGGCATAAATGTCGGAAAATTTTTGAGCCGGATTGGAGTACTTACTATCCATCACTACAATGCTTCAAAGCTATTGAAACAGAGTGTTCTCTACTCACGACTCCACGTTTGGAAGTAACGTCACTTATTATCCATCGCTACTATGCTTCCAAGCTCTTGAAACAGAATGTCCTCTACTCACGAGTCACAATTGCCGGCGCGGCGGCATCTGAACGGTGCACATTTCATTTGAGCATATCTCTTCCGTTTGTTTGTGATTGTGTTACTTTGTGGTACATTATCTTTCCGTATCACTTCTAATGGAAATAAAATAATCACTATATAGCAACGAGAAACAATTGCAGCGCAATATGAATGCGCTCATTTCTCATCATTATTTTCCTGGTCCCGGCTAGCAGTTTCATCCTGTCCATCTTCGTGGTCTAAATCGTTTTCAGTAACCGGTCCCTTCTTGTGGTCAACAATTCCCAGTCCGTAGAAGAATAATATTGAGATCAATATTGCTAGACGAAAATCGGCTTGGTCAGACAACCCTAGTCAGCAATATCAGGAAAAACGTACATAACACACCAAACGCGAAAGAACCCTATCGCTGTGGAACATGTCACCACTGGCTGAGGAGTTGCAAAAATTCATTGATCTAACCAACGTAAACCGAAGTCGAGAACTCAGTGTGATAACCGGGACATCTTCAATGACAAGAAACACGAGCCACCAATCACAAACCCTCGTTTTGTTAACGCTATCAGCGCGGAGATGTGCCTGAACATCATAAGAAATGCCATTATCTGGAATCGCTATTTGTTGTTCTGTCCGGAAACTTGAATCTTACTGGGCATTGAAGTTCAAGCCCGACACCAGTTGTCCAGGGCGAACAGGCTCGAGGTCCTCTGTATTTCAACCGCATTCCGACTTTCACAATGTTTCTTTCCAATCAAGTATCCAGTTTTGAGGACTCTTTCATTGATGAGAGATGCTTTGACAGTACATCCTGAAGAAGAATCAAGACGTGTTAGTTTCAAGAGCCTTGTAGAGCGATCTGGTTGCCACCTGAAATCATCATCGCTGTCAAACATGTTCCCATCAGTTGAGGAGCTAGAACAGTTCCTTAATCTAACGAATGTAGAACAACTTCGAGAACTCTGTGTTCTAGATGACCAGGATATCTTCAATAACAAGAAACGCAAGCCACCCATCACAGACTCAGTCATAGAGTTTTGACAGACGGAGGCCCAATGACATTTATACGATGTCCATATCTCAATAATTTGACAATCTCACCCTGCAACTCTACCAATGGTAATCTATTTCGACTTGTTGATCTGCGATCTCAGACAGCGGATTCTTTGTTCTTCTTTACCTATTCACTGATGAGGAAGAATAAAAAGGATCGTCAAAACATAGACAAGCTACAATCCAGGGAATGGCTTTCTGTGAAAGTGCAGTAGAAAGTTGATGATGCACCAAGTGAATAAACACTCCTAATAGGATGTCTGAACAACTTCTAGACCTTGTTCCCTTAGATAGCTCAGAGTGGTTACATCAGTCTTCCTATCATCCCGTTCCCAAAGGTCCCGCGGAAGTTCCACCCGTTTCAGCCCATAAGGATGGTGATTTCCTTTCCACCGAGATGACATCATACGTGAAAGGGCGTCATCAGAGGTGACATAGCGCTCAATCCTCATTGTGGACAGATAGGGAAAAATCTGAGTCGAATGATCATTGTCGATGTTCCATGTGAGCCATCTTGTAACTTCATTTGTCAAATCTTGCAAAAAAGTAAGCCGAAGTGAGAATATGGAGTTAAAGCATTTTAGTTCGAGAAAATTTAAAAGTTCATAGCGGAGTTTTAAGTCATATTGAGGCCCCATTGCACAGATCGTTAAGTGACAAAGTGTGCAACCAGAACGGTCGATGAGACGTTCAAGACTAGAGAAATCCTCGGGCTGGGGTAACAAGAGAGTATACAAGGACGGGAGAATTAGGGCGTTGAAGAGTGCTGTAGGGTCATCACAACTTTGGATACTCAATGAGCGTATTCAATGGTGAGAGTGGAAGAGGCAATGTTGGTTGGGGAGTGAACATAACAGCTGAAGGCAACATCTTCAATATGCGGTAGACAAGACAGCAACTCCAAACACTCTGCGGTCCGGGAAGACCACCTCATGACAAGCTTTCTGAGATTGGACCACGTCAACGAAGATATGTGAGCTGGAGTGACAAAATCCCAGGATAAATCGGGTCAGAGTTGTTATAGGTGCAAGAGCAGAAATTATTTTGTTGGCATCATCCGTTGTAAAGCGATTCTCGTAGGCAAGGACTCGAATTTCGACTTTCTTCAGCAAAGGGACATTTTCTGGCTGCAATTCCAAAAGTTTGGCATATGTCAACGGCTGCAAGATAATCCTGGTAGCTATGCGAAAAAAACAAAGTCAGAGCAGCGTCAGGCTCTGTATCGCTGCCGAGTGTATCAAAATTTATAACCAAAGGTGCACCACGAGTACGTTCAAGCCAGAGTCGATATAAGGCCATGTCATTATTTCTTCCCACAAAGTAAGCATCAAATGTTGACCAAAGCATTGGCATTGATATTGTGATATCTCTCCACCACTTACAAACCACGGAGAGTACTATAGGTGGGTCGTTGACATCAGGTGGAAACCGTCGTCTATCATACAAGCGATCCAGAGTGTAGACAAATATGAGACCCAGGAGTTCTGCAGGGAGGCGATGTATGGGCGCCTCTATGAATGTCGTTGTTGGCTCGAAGGATGCCACATCTAACTCAGTGATTGTAAATTTGTTGATAGACGAAGGGGACTGGGGATCTGAAAGGTTGAGTCAGATAGCTGAAAAGATCTGATATATGCCTCACTCACGGTAACCTCGATGTTCAAGTACAATTTGCAATGGGCGGGGTTTTTGCCTTTTGGTCAGAAAGCAGAAAAGACGTTTCAGTGTTGATAGCATAGGGGAGGATCAAGTCGTAAAGCAAATGTTTTCCAATTTTGAGTAACACAAGACGCAGTTGTATCTTGCACAAACAAAGAAAAAATCACTTTTTGTCGATCACTATTATCTTTTTCTTGTCGGATGTTGATAATTAGAATGTCAAGACGAGCTAGATGACTGTTGTTGCTAGAATGGATGGTCTCGACTATCTTGCCTCGTTCGACAAATCTGGGACACCAACATTCTGATGTTAAGAACGCCAGAATATTACTTGAATGTCCTTGAGAATGGCCATTGTTCTGTCTTAGAGCTTGGATTCTTTAGGGGCGTTCAACAAGTTTCAGTCTGGTCCTTCACAATAAGCTGGACTGGTCACGTGCACGTCGCTGCTCGTGGCAGAGAGATTTGGTTGCGCCATGGATTGTGCGGACGACAAACACGCCGCCATCAAGAACGCGCTCGTCGGGCTCGCTGAGGGCAATGCCGCCCTCAACAACGCCCACCTCGCAGTCGCCATCCTCGTCGTCCCCTACCGGACGTACCTCTTCCTCGGTCTCAGAGCCTACTTCCCTCGGTGTTCTGAGTTTCAGCCTCCGTTGATTCATTGTCTGCAGCGAGCGGTTTATCTCGGCCAGCGTTGCAGTCTTCCGTTCGGCTTACCAGTATGACAAAAAATCTCCTAAGTGCTTCACCCGCTATTCACGTGTTCTCCGAGATCATCTCTGTTCGCTGGTAGTTTTGGTTGAGTGTTATTACCTACCGAGGACGCCAGTCTACACAAGAGCAATCAAGCCTTAATGACAACCTTTTGAGTGACTTCATCCGGATCACACTACTTAAACGCTAATGTACGATCAAATGCTGCGTGAATGGCTTGAAAACGCCACGCAGTTGGCATCTTGAACCTTGGCATCCAGAGTATCCGGAATCCCAAAGTCTTCGTTGCAAGCATGATTGGCCCGACCACTCTTGTCTGCTTTCGTTGGTAAGACAAGGATACGCAACTTCATCTCTCTTTTGATGCAGGAGACAAGAGTTTGGGAACTCACTCCCACTCGTGTTTTCCTTTCGAATCATGGAAGCGCGAAGGGCATCCTTGTTGAACACGCGGTCTAGGTCTATATCAGACGACAATGAGAAAGAAAATATGGCTACCTGGCGCAATGGTAGCGCGTTTGGCTTCGATTGCCAAACGGTACCAAAAGGTTGCAGGTTCGAGTCCTGCGGTGGTCAATGTCACTGCGGGACCAATATACTTTTCGCCCGTAAGACTTAGGTCCAATTTCCAACCACTCATTCTAGGAAAACATTATTCTATCAATACAACGTCTATAATACAACAACGTATCCTATAGCTAGTAAACTGCCATATCCTGATGAAACTCACATGGCTGCCTCCCAATCGCCAGCCCCTGCCCCGCCTCAACAAGCACAACCTCCTCCAGCAAATCCTCACATCCCTCTCTACACTCACATTTCACCTGTATCTTCACAGCCGGACTCTCCGTCTCATCATAAAAATGCCATTGCCCACACACACCCTCTCCAAACAGATGCGGCACGAACTCGTCATCGTCCGCCGCCTCGTCAAAGTCGCCTTCTTCCCCACGCAAGAACGCATGCGCGAGGGCCTGTCTAGGCGTGATTCGACGCGTCGAGAAGGGGTTCATAAGCTGCTCCGCGAGATCGATGGCTAGCTCCACCTCGCGTCCGTGCGTCGCAGCAGATGATGGCTTTGTGATGATGTCCGGGTTGATTGAGTCGCCGCTGGGCATTGGTGGGGACGAGGAGCGGGGGAAGTAGAGCGATGGTGGGGAGGAGACTGTTGATGAGGATGGAGGGACAGAGTGCCGGCTTTGTTCGAGCTCGCGCGCGATGTGCGCTTGGTAGGAGGGTTGGTTGTACGGGTAGTATCGGAGGTCGGGTTCTGGGGGGTCGTAGAGCGTTGGGTTTAGGTTCTCGATGAATTCGCGCCATGGCATGGGCTTGCCCACGCTAGGCACGTTCGTGCAAAACGTACGACCTGGTGTGGGAAAGTTCATCAGGCAAGAGAATGTGTTGTCAGATGTGGCGAGACTAACTGTGGAGAGTGGCGACGTCTGCCATTTCTCTATATCCAATGATAGCAGCGATTTCCATAAGAGCCTCTATGTCGTCGTTTGACTGGAATAGCGGAAACTTTCCCGTTAGGAAGAAGAGCAGTATGACGCCGGCAGCCCATACATCAATGGCTGATTAAATAGTGAGTCTGAATCCAACGACATGAAGAGACAACGGACCACCAGTCTGCTGCATACACTTGAACAAGACCTCTGGGGCACGGAAACCCCGCGTTCCCGCTCGATTGGCCTTGTTTACTGGCCTTGGGTGTCTGCGTCAACACCATAACGGGACAGGTATCGGTTCCAGAGCCTACCTGGTGTCTTGTAAAGGATATCCAACCTTGTCCGCTGATAGTTTGCATCGCTCTTTTGCGGTTTGCTGTTGATTTCTGATAATGCTCCCCGCAATATTACGATGTATTTGCCCGTGTGGATGATCGGCTGACGGGCCAGTATGAAAACAAGCTCCAAGCGATGGCATGCTTGTGTCCATACGCTATGTAATAAAGGTGTTGAGTTCAAAAAGAGTTGACATGGCTCGAGTACTTACTGATGCAAGACCGAAGTCACATAGCGTGCCGATGCCGGTACGCGGGTCAAAAAGAAAATTCGCAGGTTTCACGTCGCGATGGATGATGCCTCGATGGTGAACATCTCGTAGGGCGCGAAACATACAGCGGAAGTAGGCTTTGATGCCGTGTAATGGGAGTACACGATAGTATTCCTGTAAAATACCTCTCAGTGACAGTTCGATATTGGATAAGACCTGAAGCTGACCCGGAAATCTTCGTTGCGGTGGTATGGCATTATAGCGACGACCTGATCATTTTCGCGAAAAGCTGTGATGAGCTGGGATATATGACGACAACCCCTGCAGTCCTCCATGATTGATATCTCGTTTCTGATACGTTCTGGGCTGCTCGTCACGTATATCCGTTTGATAGCGACAAATACTTTTGAGCCCCTAGGCCGGGGCACAGACTGATAGTATGCTGAGGAGGAAGGTGGATGATGTCCGTGCCACGGATCGTTGTCCCATTTCGTATGGTATCCCAAGTCAAGCGCTTTATAGACAGACGAAAACGTGCCGGTTCCTAAACGGTCCACAATCTTGTAATCTTTACCCAGCTGTGGCATCTTTTCCTCCAGATTGGCGATCTCCTCCAAAATCTCATAACGCTCCTCTGGCGACTTGACTGAGATGGTATTTTCTTCGTCTACGCCCTCCGGGCCGAGTAGGCTGTCTTCGTCCTCGAGTTCTTCATCTTCATCTTCTGCCTCTCCGACACGACGCGCTGGAGGTGCAGGTGGTGGTATTGCCGCGGAAGGTTGTGCATTTGGAGACAATATGATCAGGTCATCACTGTCGCCCATCTCGATATCAACGTCGACATCGATACACGTGGGCTCGGGGTTGTTCTGTGCGGACAATGCGGGTACTACTGCAGCAAGGTGTTCATGGTATTCCTTCATGTCGTACCCATTGATTGGGTCGTCTGAGGAGAGGGGGCTGAGGCTACTCGAAAAGTGGCCTCGACGACGTGCTTGCTGGACTGCCGCACGGTATTCTCTGTTTCTGACGTCGGAGGAGCCGACTTCAAGGGGATTGGATGAGTGTTGGGAGAGAAAACCGACGGCCATTGCGACGATCGCGAAGAATCACTTTGACCTCAACTTTGAGAATTTGACGCGTCTCAAAATTAAGTCACGTGGGTCAATGCCAACATTGGTGGCCAGCGCATCTAACAGGCCTCTCGTCACTCTGAAGGCGCGTGTCAAGTCGCATGATGGAATGAGAAAGCATTGAGGACATGCTATAGTGAACATGGAAAAGAAACGCGACATTTGGGCAGGAAATCACAGTGAGAGGACATAGAATCTATCCCCCTTAATGTTACAAATGCCCTCTTGCGCAGTCGGCACCTGTTGATCATGGGTTTTTCTACATTTCTTCATCAGGTACGTACATTAAAATATCCTCGAGCTTGAATCAAAGGGAAATACTCGTCTGCCATAAGAATCATACCGGAGCAATAAAAAAATGCATGAACCAAGATGAATCATGACCACCGCAGGACTCGAACCTGCAACCTTTTGGTGCCACTTAGCAATCGAAGCCAAACGCGCTACCATTGCGCCAGGTAGCCATACTTACATCATCCACTTGCCTCTTATACTGCGTATTCATGGCTGCTGCACTTTAATTCTTCTCACTTTCACTTTGTCCTCGCCACCAACCACATGCGCCTTGCCGACGATCTGCGAGATTGGTGTATCGAGTTCGCATCCACTCCAGCATTCCAGCAGACCGCACCCCTCATCGTCGTCATCCTCATACCAACTATCGTCTACCTCATAACCACAGGCTCCCTGTTCGACGACACCAGGATGTTGTACTTCTTGTGGAATTGGGCCGCAGGCGGCACTCTACCCTCTAAAGGATCTACTAGGAGCACGGACAGGAAGAAATCACGGAAATCAGCCCGTAACAAGACAGAACAGATAGCTATGAATGGCGTTTTCAGCCATCGTACGTCAGGTTCTCATGTCTACGCTGAGTTCTTGTTGAACTGGTTGTCTTTGGTACTGCAGCTGTTCAGAACAACACAGACGACGGACATTATCCCGGTCTGGTGAATATATCTGGCACATACTGCTTCGTGAATTCGACTCTACAGGTCGGTTTGCCGCATTGCTATATACGTCACTGCTGACATGTCACATTTTAGGCCCTGGCCTCTCTGTCCTACCTCCAACCCCAAATCCACATGATATATGACAAGGCAACAGCCTTGGACGTACCCACACCAGTGATTGATGTTCTTCATGAACTTTTGCAACGTAAGTCCTTTGGGCGCCTTTCTTGGCACTGCTTTACTTACAATACGTTGTAGGCTTGAACACACCAAAAGGAATATCTCATTGCATTAAGCCAATTGAGCTTATCGAGGTCCTCCGCAGACAAACCGGAAGCCGTCCAAGTTCATTGTTCAACTCGCAAGAACATCAAGACGCGCAAGAGCTCTTTCAGTTGCTCACGGAATGTATTAAGAATGAAATCAACGCAGTTGACAAGGAGGGCTACCGAGACAGAGGGTTGGGAGGCCTCTCGCAGGTATCAGAGACGACGAAAGAGATTGGGAAGAGTGTTTTCGACGGGCTAACTGCGAATCGGCGGAGTTGTGTGACTTGTGAATACACCGAGGCCGTAATGCACTTTGCCTTGGATAATGTGCAACTCGCTCTTCCGACGACATTAGTGAGTCTGTCTAGCCTGTTTTTCGGAGTCTATTGACCCATAATCATTTGCAGAATAGTGTCCGTTTAGAGCAATGTCTAGCAGAGTACACGAAGCTTGATTCCCTTAGCGATTGCGTTTGTCGAAAATGCTCTTTGATCGCTACGCACGAACGACTCATCCGCGAAGAACAGACTCTGGAGAAAGCTACTCGTCCTGCAGCGAGCCCGTCTGCATCCAAGAGGAAGCGACTAAAGGATGTTCGAAAGATGCAAAAGCGTGTCTGCACAGTCTTGGAAGAAGGGCGAATAGAGGATCCTTTACCTGATATTCGTATAGAAAGAGTCTCGACCACCTCGACCAAGCAAGCCATGATAGCTCGAGTGTGTATACTCATCCCTCTGATCTTCTCTTTCTTTTAACTCCCCTCATTCAGCCACCAAAGGTTCTTGCACTGCACTTAAATCGTTCTATACACTACGGCCAATTCGTCAGCAAGAACAACGTGAATGTGATTTTTCCTGAAGTCCTCGATCTTACGCCCTACACAACCTCCGGAAGCCTCTCTATCATCCCTTATTCCGTTATCTCATCTCCACCGCCGTCCATACGCCGCTCAACCACACCTACGCCCGCGAACTTTGCTCACCCACGTACGCTCTATCGCCTTTCCGCAGTGGTGTGCCACGACGGAACCCACTCGAGCGGGCACTACATCTGTTACCGCCGCCGCCCACGAAGCCCCAACCTCCCACCCCAAAAGCGCTGGGCGCCTCCACGCCTCGTCGATCCACTCCATACTGCCTACAACGACGCCGATGCCGCAGAACAACAATACAGCTGGGAAACCGAGGACGGGCACCGTGAGCCGCCCGCTCGACCCGGCCACGGCTGGCTGCTGATCAACGATGGCTTGGTATCAGAATGCGGGATTGAAACGGTGTTACGGGAAACCGCTGCGGCATTTATGCTATACTATGAGAGCGTGGTGCTTGTGCAGCCTGGTGGGCGAATGATGTATGCGAATGGGGAGGAGGGGAATGTGTCGGAGGAGACGCTGAAGCCTGAGATGAGGGCTGTGGATCTGAATGGCAGTGTTGGGTCGTTGATCACGGAAGTAGGGATCGGGGTGAGGATTACGCGAGAGGGAGCGAGCAGGGCGGCAGCGGCAGCGGTCAATGGGAGCGCAAGTGTGCTAGTGGGTTCGGTGCCTGAGCCGAGGATTGTGAGGAATGTTCTGGCGGGCAGGAACAGGAGCTCGAGTATTGTGCCTTCAGATCGGGAGTTGAGCGTTATGTCGGTGTCGATGGACCATCTCAATGAGGTGGAGGTGCCCCCGCTGCCGAATGGCAAGCCTCATCTAGCTGTTAACGGGAGTGCTACGACACAGGATAACCCGTCGTTGCACTTTCTTCAGAAACTTAGATCATCATCATCATCATCATCGACAACATCAGTGTCAGCAACACTCACACCCCCTTCAACGATATCATCTCCAGCATCCCCAGCACCAAAACACTCAAAATCTTCAACCAATCGGACACACTCACCAGCATCAGTCCCTAGTCCCTCGCCAGTTGTCGGTCTTAAAGCTTAGAGTATATTTAGACGAAAAAAATTCAGTGGCCTTCCGTCTCTTCTAATTGCATGTATCACTAGCTAATCTAGGTTCATTCAATTCATGTCTTCTCCCAGTTTGTTATTTTATAGCCATAGTTGAGGTCCTCTTTGTACAGACTTTTTTTCATCGTATCTCATGCATTTGAAAAAACTTCATAAAGGAGTGATACATAAGTATGACCGTTATACGTAGATAGGGGCACATCGATACATAGTCATGAAATTCGCTCCGGGTATACTACAGGCCAAATTTTCCCTCATGCATCCTCTCCCACTGAGTTGCAGCTCCACAATCCCAAGCCAATACGACTGTCGTTGATGATAATGAAGATATAGAAAGTTGAATATCGAGTTAAGATGTGTTGTTCGAGTCCAAATCTCCAAATCCGAGTCCGAGGATATCAGGCGAAAGCAAGGACAATTGAAGCTCGATCACCAGAGCACGCGACGTTCGACGGTTCGGACTTTGTGAGGCGCCGAGAGGCTGGGACGGGAATACGAGATTGTCCTCCTGAGTCGCGTAACGTACGGATGGTACACCTGGTACACCTCAGTGCCGTCCAGCTGCACCTCGATGACTTGTCGGCCCTGGGAAAAGGGAAGGATTGGTGTTGAGAAACGTCTCGGTCCCCGAAGAGAGATGAGGTGAGGGCGTACCATGTGGTCAAAGTGTGAGCCAACGACGAGACCCTCTTGTCGGCCCTTTAAGCCATGGCGTACGGCGACAATGTCGCCGGGCTAGATAGCGCTGGTATTCAGAGGTTGCCTGTGGAGGAAGGCAAGATATACGTACCACAATTTCATCCTCGTATACGTAGGTGGACATTGTGTACTCGGTCGTGAGAGCCCAGGTAAATAAGGATTCGGAGTTGCAACTAGGAAGGGTCAGTGATGGTTGCGATGAAGGAAGCGAAGAAACTTCGGGAGGAATGAAGAGGGATTTGGACGGCTTTTAAGGATAAGATTACACTAGGGGCGCCGAGGACATCTGGCCAACGCGAGGCGTGCCTCGAGGCAGCGTGGCATCATCTCTCCCTGGTCAATTGTTCGAGTATGGGCTGTATAACCGTTCAAATTTACTCGGCTTATCTCGACAACCGGATTCTTTTGACTCCAACTAATACCCAAGGATAAGCACATAGACAAATACATGAAGAATGTTCAATACACTTCGTACGTAAAGCGAACAGGACCTCGTGTGAACCTCGAGGCGTTGTGCTAGTCTGAGTTAAGACTCCAAGTGTCAATGGATAACACTGAGCATGAGAGGAGTGCGCTTTGCACTTCCGGTAATTGAATCACCTATCTAAGGCTCTGCAAACCTCTTCATCATCGAAGGATGCCAGTCGTACACCCAGATCGCGATGCTTAGAACGATGATAATCATACATATCATGATCACGTCGGCATTTAATATTTCTCCCTGTTTGGCTTGGGGCTGTCGAACGCAGGGGTGCAAGTCAAGCTGTCGCATTGACGGAGCAGAGAACACGATAGCCGGGTCCATACATCGGATCCCTTGTCCAGGCATTACATCGGAACGTTCAATGGTTGCACTGTCGATTGTGAGCGAGGTGTGTTTGATCTTTGGAGGGGTTCTCGACTGCGCAGAAAGGATTCCGTCAAAGGAAGAAACACAGATCTAGCCGATGGGTCTTGAGATGCTGCTGAAGGAAGAGCAAGTCTCCTACATCAGTTGACTGCAGACAGTTCAAGTTCATCGGTTTCTCCCAAACTTCGACAGAATGGACTCCAGCCAGGCACTAAAAACATCACGCAAGTTCCATATCTGAAGATTGCCATCGCCTTCCGTACTGACGACAGAAGATCCACCACCCTCTCCAGTCGCGCTCGCGATGTTCTTGGTGTCTTTCATCTGCGTTCTCTCTTTCAACGCGAAAAGAATGCTCTCTGCGGAGTCTTCGAAGAGCCTTTCCATCTCGACATTATGTATATAATATGGCCGTCGGACTGCATAGGGAGCCATTCCGTTGTACTTGCGTACGAGGGCATTGAGTTCTTCTAAAGCGACTTGGTGATATGAGTGTTCACGCCGTTCCCATTCTGAGTCACGGAACACTTTGGTGTCACTCAAAGTGAAGGTATGGAGAAGGGCGGGAGGCGTGGTCGAGGTTATCACATTGACGACGCGACGGACCCATGACTGACGCAGAATTTCACGAAAATTAGTAACTGCATTGTCAAGCTCTTCATCATTGGTCATAAGGTTGGGAAGGAACAAAAAGAAAATTGTTAGCTTACCGCCTTGTACTTCCACCCATGGAGGCACGGCTCCGTTTCGTTGCACAATACGATTCATGAGAAACTCTTCTCGTGCGATAAATGGATTCGATTCATCCATGGATGTGACTAAAGGCTTTCCTCTACCTTTGATATTTTGAAATAAGCCAGCCTTGCGAGCTTTCTGATTGGAGTCGATCAATGGGGCTGAAGGAGCACTATTGGGAATGCGCACCTCAATTCTATCTTCTACAAGACTCGTCCACCCTTTTAAGCTCACAGGATTCATCTGTCCTCCATGTCCCCCTCCAGACCCTCTAACTCCTAGACGATAATCTAGTGTCGCCTCTTTCGCCTTACCAAGTCTAATACCTTGCTCCATCCTCTTCCTCTCCTCCTTCTCCTTCCTCTTAGTCTTCTCATCAACAGGTGTGGATTTTTGTACCGCGGATTGGGCGGGAAGGGGAGGCAACGATGCATACTTGATCGACGAAGTTGCATGGTCTGGCACCTTGAAGGTAGTATGCCATGGCTGATGGCCCTCCTTCGAAGGTAGCAATGGTTCAGTGGCCCACGAGCCCGTGGACGGTGACACCGGTGTCACTATAACCTGGCTGCTTCGCGGTACCCCGGGAGGGGAAAGCTTGAGTTTCTGGTCTGCAGTTTGGATGATCCCAGTGCGCAAAGGCTTGTACTTGTCGACGAGCATACGAAGGACGGTGTCTTGGACACGCTCATCCCCATCCCAGTTCTCGTGCTCATTTTCAAGTACGGTGAGGCGAGAAGACTGTTTAACTTGAGCTTGCTCTTCGGTCTCCTCACGAGCTGCATCAGCGAAAAGCTTATCGCTTGCTGAACTGTGGGAACTGCGATTCCAACAGCTACATAGGTGCGAACGGAATGGATGGAGATGAGCTGTTTCAGTAAAATTATGAACAGTTAGAACCCGCAATCGCAATCGCATTCAAAGGAAATGAGAAAGAAAAGTTTTTGAGGAAGGAGATATTTATCATCTCGGACAGACGGCCCGACGTCCGAAAAGGAAGGAGAGCACGTGGAACAGATCACTCACGTGCTTCTCTGAACCCATTATCATCAAGTTTTTTCCACGAGATGTTTCTTTCTCTTGCGCTCAAGTCAAATTGCAAGCTCCAGCCTATCTTTTCTACGGCTAGTTTGTGCCAAAGTAGCGCGTATATCGACTTTCTGGACATCTAAGAGCTCGATATTTATCGTCACTCCTTTGTCATGGTCTGCCCGTGAAGGAGTAGAGCCGGTAGTCCATACACTTCACTCGTCGTGACCAAGGTTTCGTCGTTTGTCTATTCCTACTGGACATGTTCTTCCGGAGGATCCAGTCCTCCTCCTAGACTTCTCTCGATATGAATTCTATCTCTTTGTAAATGTCGGCTCTGACTGACAACATGTATCTTGTCTCATTATCTTTGTTCTAGCATGATTGAAATTCTATTCTAATTCCACTCATTCATAATTAGAAAGACATGGGGACGGTAGTAACTGAAATTCTACCATTTCGTCTCTTTGCTCCTTTATTCCTACTTTTAGCCGGAGTCACCGACAGAAAAGGACGTCCGTTGAACAAGGCGTCAAGAGCCTCGCAGCTGGGTATGTTCATGCAACATTGGCGCTGAGTCCATTCAGGAGAATTTGTAGTGACCAGATATTCACGTCGTCAGAGTTCAGGATTTGAAGGTGATGATATTATGCTGATTGTTTGCGGTGTTGCTCCAGGCTCGGTCATTACCACATGCAATGCGATCTATAAGACATGGAGCAAGCATTGGTCAGGAGGGAAAGAAGAGGGGATGACGATGCCGCTGTGTTTTCGTGATCCTCAACACGTACAGAATGGGCCCTCAAGAGGATTTAGACGACTAGCCCTGCCATGGCAAACTGAGCGAATCTGAGACCTTGATTCCTCTGACCGTTTCACACAATGTCATAATTCAATTTGAGGACCATCTCACTCGCTGGCGCTTTTACTTCATGAGCCTCGTACTCGACCGGTGGCGAGAACAGCTGTGTTCGAACATGTTGGTTTAAATAGAATAAGGTACATATAACAAACGTTCAAGCGACGATTTTTCACGACTGAAGTTCAAGATCCTTCCACAATTGTATAATCTATATTGATAGATACATGAAAACAACGATCGTCATCGAAAGCAATGGTATCACATCGAAAAGATGGGTAAATGAGCATCCGGCTATTTGCCAGCGGTGCCCTTTGGATGATGCTCCCTGGGACTCCGGCGAAGAGGTGCAGACAATGGTTCAAGTGATCTGTCCCCACCTTCCTTCCGCACACGTTTGTGTTCGCGTATCGATGTCACTTCTTCGGCGACCTGACAAGCCATAGATGCTGTCTCTGCTAGAAGTGCAGGAGGTGGCGTCTTGTGGCGAGGAATGGGTCGAATGGGTCTATTAGTCTTCGGCGCCGCTCCCTTATCAGACGTGTTTCGGATTGCTGGGGGCTCGCCTGCCATTTCGATGTTCTCCTCGTTTCCCAGAGGTAAACTCGAGGGGAGATTGATTGGAAAAAATGAATCATCAGAATAGGAAGATCTATTGTCATGCATACTAGATATGAGTCCTTCAACCAGCTCCTCAGGCGAAAAAGCTTCGGTGACACTTGTGAAGGTATCAAGTTTCAGAACAGACACTGGTCCTCCTGGGATCTTCGAGGTCAGATTACGACAGGGCAATAAAGGCTCGTCAGGGAAAGAAGCCACGACACGCAAGATGGGTATTGATCCAGGAGGCGCGAGGCCATTTGGAAGTGACTTCAGAACTTCTGCGAATTCCTTTTGAGCTACACTGGTATTGGATGTATTCATCTGCACCGAAAGAACCTGAGAACAGATTGGGATCAGAATATGGAATGACGTACCAAACGAGAGAATAAATTTTGTTCTGCAAGACGTTCGAATTCTAGATCTAGATCTTTTGTCTCTAGCTGTATGCCCTGTCCGGCAGCGCGAAGTACAACCCAGACATACTTTCCTTTCAAACGCAGGACAAATATCAAGTCTGCCCAGCAGTCCGGAGGACATAGACAGAAGGCGCCAATTCGTTCTTGCTTGAACCATGCAATGACATCGTCAATAGTTGATGCTCTATAACCTAGAGGAGGGGAACTGGGGAGGAGTTCCGATGGTCCGACAAGCATCTCCTGAACAACGTCCTTAACTTTACGCAAGACAACAAGATGCGCTATCCTCGACGTGTCTTTGAGCCACAAAGGGTCGGGGATAGTGAACACGTCAGACAAAACTCGACCGCCTACAAATGCATGAGCAAGATACAAGGCTATATAACTTGCAGATGAGTAGTTGTCGCCGTTGGGCCAAGACAAGTTGAAAAAGAATGAAAATGTCTTGAACAGCCTCAAAGATCGAAACTTATCCGGATCTTGGTAAGCAATCCGCTCCTTGTCGTTTCCAAGCCAGATGGCAGCAGCAATTGTCGGTCCAGGCTGGTCCATTGCTATCACTTGCATGTCTTTGTCTTTGAATTGTCCGACACCTGAAGTGACTAGCGCCAGTCTACTGATATCATAGAAAGGGGGGTGATTCCCTGTGATGATATAGTGGAAAACCACTTCATGCGTGGCAGATCGAGCAAGGAAATGCTCTGTTAGATGTCATCAGACTTCAGAAGTCAGAAAATGGAGTGAAGACTCACTTGCGATAATGTTGCCAATCTCATAGAAAAATGGTGCCGTATTGCATGGACCTTCATTGGTAATGTACTCAACTGCATCGGTCGCCTCATACGCCATGAGACCCCTAATATAACGATTGAGCACGCCATGCGGATGGGTTCCTTTATCTTCAACCAACATCCGTACAATGACTGTTGTCAGACGGTGTCTGAAAGTGAGGTACATGAATACGACCTGAGTGGGAGCCAGAAAGAATCATACCTGGGCCTGCACCATTTCCATATTCGCTCAAATAATGCTACACCAGACGGTGTTTGCGGAAGAGATGGAGGCAGAAAGGGTAGAATGAAGTTTCTTTGAACTTCACGGTCATCAAATGACCCCGTGTCCGAAGTCCACTTCCAAGAAGACCATTCAGGTGACGATGATGGAAAGACCTCGGATGATATTTCAGTGCCTGCGACCACAAATGTTATGGGACACTCCAAGGAAGCAAGCTGATCTCTCCATATACGTATGATACTTCTGATGAAAGGATATTTTTTGCCAGGATCACGCCATAATGACTTGGTCGCGACGTTGGCTTCATCAATAGCGACAAAAAGCCCCTCCCTCCGTATGGTTTCTGGCAAAAGGGTATTTGTCTCCATCGTAACTTGATTGAGTTCATCATTGATCATCGTCAATGGTTTCCACTCAAGCGACTTGAGAAGTTGTATGTGAGCATCACCATTTAGTCCATCACATCCACCAAGGCACGGACGCCATAATTGAGCAAGGAGCCAGAACAAGCGAAGTTTTTCACTGTCTATGATACCCTCAGCACGTGCTGTATTGAGGAACTCTCTAAACACGAGCAAATGGACGAGAAGTACGATAGAGAACCGTCGATGAAGAAATCCTATGTTATCATGCAGGAGTTCGCTGTAACCTAGTGCAGATGCGTCTGGAAGAAGTGTTACCAGCCCTTTTTCGTCACCAAAGTAATTGCCCATTGCTGTCTCGAGTGCACGAGCCTCTTGATCGTCCGCACGAGCTGTGATGTATATTCCCCAATGTTGATAGAGCCCTTCATACAACAAACGAGTCTTTCCAGTTGCCGAAGCGTTGACGAGAAATCTATTCCAAAGATCAACATGCGACCCTGCAAGAAGAGATAATCACGAACGTATTCTGATCCTTGCAGAAAAGCTTCTGAACACGTTCATTGAGGATTGGATTATCCTTAAAACTTCCCAAATCATAAAAAAGCATAGAATGCATCCTTTTCTCATTCATTAGAGAATCCAAAGTAAAGCTCTTCACGATTGAGTGTGTGGCCTCATCAGTAATATCAGAGATTGTCCAAAGTGGCGTGTCAATCTTCCCATTCACCAGGTTTATGAGATCAGATGACATCTTGGACAGAACAGCAGAAGTCTTGATGTGACCTTTCATAGGTCCCATTGAACCTGAAGAAGATACCATATAGAATCACGGAATCATAGAACATAACATGACGTACAGATTTGGACACAGCGATCCCAAAACCCACGGAAATCTCTCGCAGCAAATGATATCTTGACCCTTTCAAAAAGCGATTCATTTCGATACAACAAGCAAGCAAATGACTCCGGAGAGCTAAGCCCGTATTCAGCATTGCTCTTGATAAAGTCGGGACATAAGAGAGAGAGAAGTTGCGCCGCTTCGTCGTATGATGCAGGCTCTGACAAGCAGTCGAAGTCCTGTCCTGCCGACATAAGGAGCTTGAATGCGCTGCTGATAGATTGAAAAGGCAAACGTATGTTTCAAGTTTGTGACGATTTCAAAAACGAATAGATTATTGTTGGTCCCAGATCCGGATTCCGACATGCCCCTTGACTACCATCCTTGTCCCCGCCGAGTCCGAGTCAAATCAATTAAATGCTTTGTACAAATGTTCCTGTCTGCTTGCAACACGCTTCCTATTCCTCCCTCGCTTTTCTAAGGTCTACTACTGCTTTTGCACCGACGAGGTACAACACCGCTATTCTCACTAGTTTTCATTCCTTGATCAGCTGCTCCTCTCCATCACGATTTCGGGTGTACCATCTATTGTTTGAAAAACTTGAAGCGACAGGCTCCATGCAAATTTGTGGGCGGGCTGGTATCAATTGTTGGCGTCAGTGAAAGAACTCCACATTCTAGGTAATTATTGCGGGGTGTTAAATCACATTACGTTGAAGCTGCTATTGTCAAAAAACAGTTTCTATGACCGGCTCAAATGATAATAAGTACTTTCATTTCTTAAACAACGATCCATAACATTCGTTCTTTGGAACCCTCTACCTCAATACGTCTTTGCATCACTTGCAACTTATCTTCAATCAACCAATCATGTCTGTTTTTGACAATGATGTACCTATAGAGGATGTATTTCATGAAGAGCGGAGCCGCCTGGAAGCATTAATTGCTTGTTCTGGTCCGTGACCGCTTCAGTTTGCAATCATGCCTTACATGCTAATTTTACTCGGTTAGACCCCGTTCTTACGTCGTCAATGTGCTTGAGTAACGTTCGGATTGACCCTAGACAGCGTGCTAGACAGTTTGAAATTTTCGTCAATCATGCTATTCGTCGACTTGAAGGCATTTTTACCGGAGCAATACCGGTCCTTGATCCGTGGATACCCAAGATTACAGATAATGTGCTCCTTGATCACTACAGTACTCTCAATATTCCAACTCTACATGGTAAACCCTGTCTACTTATCCATGAGCTGGGGAAAGATCAAGGAACACCATTGAACCGACATAAAAGCGCCGAAATGGAAAAGTGGCCAGATCGTGAAGAAAGGATTCAGTCCATTTTTCTTGGTTCCCGAGGTACCACCTCACACTCGTAGGCTTTCAAACATCAGATTTACGGTGTTTCAGCTTATGCTCTCACATTCAGAATTCTTTTAAACACATCTGGTTCTGGAAAAACGCGGCTGGTTCTTGAGGGCTTATGCTCGGAGTGGGGATTTTACTTTACCTGTAAACGAGGAATGGACGAGATTGGATCATCCGACATCATGACTGTTATTTCTCCATCAGGGTGTATGGCCAAGCAAGGACTTCAAAGTGACCTCCCAACTCTCCCTAACAACATGATTATCATACACGATTGTCCAGAAGCCAATGAACTTTCTGGAAAGCTTCGGAAGAATGACAGAATCGCAACACGATGCTTTCACGCTGTCATGGTTGCTCGGCTACTGGTCTTATCTTGCTTCCTTGTGACGGTTAAGCGCCGTGGAAGCTTGAGCGATCAGCCTCCACATCTCAGGAAAGAGTGGCTCAAATTGTGGCTATTTATTCAACTCGACACACGTCTTCTTGGAGAAGACCAAGGTAACGGTGACCTGTTGCAAGAGCTCACATGTGTTTTATGCACCATAGAAGATGCTCTCGAGCTTGCAGACATTGGCGGCCGTCTATTGAAGGCTTGTAATCAAGCTATCCGTGAGCTAGACCCCAAAGCCCTTTTGTATTGCGTTGTCGATGAAGCCCAAGCTGCTGTGTCGGCATGGCCCAAAGCTTTTCGCGATGCTGAGACAGGGTGTGAGAACCGTCCAGCGCTACGTGCCATGATACACCCATGGCTCGAGAAGTACCAACTCAGGACTATAATCACTGGCACATCAATCAATCGTAAACTTCTTGTGGATGCCCTGAGTTCAACCGTTGGAAAGCAAGCGGACATTAATGATGGAGTCACAAGCACTGGGTCTTGGGCAGATCATCAAACAATCGGAAACTTCCTAGTCAAATATCTTCCGGAATCCTATTTAACGACGCCCAGCGGGGTTGAACTGATCGAACGCGCACGGTATTGGTTTTGGGGCCGGTAAGTGTAATGATATCCAAAATATATCTGACTCAGTCTCTTTTACGTTAGGCCACGCTTCATTTCAGCATATGTTCAACTGGTTATTCAAAATGGTTTTCAGAGTTTTCATCGACTTCTTTCACGGTGTGTCCAAGCCATCAGTAATTTTGTTCCGTTGGATGGACAGTATTGGGAGGAGCAAGAACCCATCATCACAGTGAATCTTCCCCGGCTCTGCCCCTTTGACTATGAACGAGGTCAGTTAGTTGAGATCTTAATCCAGCAAACTGAATGATTCCTGCTTATAGTCTCGAGAATAAAATACGCCCTCATGGACAGCATACAGAGTATGACTTACGAGCGGCTTATGAGTGGAAACTTGGACTTTTCAGCCACCATAAAAGTGACCAACTATGAGTTAGTAGAGTGTGGCTTTGCTCGATTTCCAGGGTCTAAGATTGATGACGGAAACCCCCTTTTTGACGAGCCCTTGGCATATCTTGCAGCAGACATCTGGCTCAATTCACAAGAGGACTTGTGCAAAAAGCGATATGATTACTTTTCTGAACACATAGGCAACCACAGCTCTGTTGGAAATGGGCTGGAGCGTTATACAGCACTGGTTCTTGCCGAAGCCTTTCGAGATTTCACTCAGCTCTCGCACGTTTTTGATTTTGCCGATACAGGAATTGACAGAGGCTTAGCAGGGCGAAGAGCTCGTTTAGTGTCGTGTTGGCATGATTCCTCTGGAGCCTTCAGACTCGCACCTTCTCAATATCCCATTGAGACCAAGTTCTCTGGATCTTCGGGGCACTTGGAGTTGGGGCCGAGGTCACCCAGCCATTTACTTGGATATAAAGCACCCAAGGGTGTGGGCGACTACCGGTACAGGGAATATGAAGGGAATCTCCAGTGGCTTGAGGGACGACATAAGGCACCATTTTTGTTCCCTATGGAGCAACTCGGTCCAGATATAATGTTCCGTTTACAGCTCGAACACACAGGAGAGATCATCACTGTAGCATTACAGGTCAAGCACAGAACCACGGATTTTACAGACAGAGCGGAGATCAAGCTAGCTATCTGTACTGTTACTCCACAGTATTTCTGGAAAGATGTACGTGAATCTCTTTACAATTGATCCTATCCACGCTCAACGCCGAATCCAGAAAAAGGGAGATGTCCCTGGTCCCAATGATCTTTTGAAACGCACTGGCGATGCACTTCGCAACTTTCCTCAACGATTCAATGCACAAGAAGCTCATTATTACAGTGTTCTTCGTGGTGTTTTCGTCTTCACAGCCCAAAATAACGTGTCAAGCTGCGAAAGAATCAAGTATATTGCAGTGACACTCCACAACGATCCTCACGATATCTGCGTTATTCCGGTTCACAAGCTGTTACGCCTCGGAGGACCAATCACACGTGGACTCCAATTTGCCTTGAAGAAAGGAGAACAGCAATCAAGATTGAAAGAGGAAGAGCAATTGTTCGATCACTGGGGCGTGATGATTCCGAACCTGCAAAAGGCTGACATTATTCCACAATTGAAAGGCAGATCCGAACTGCAGAAGCTGAGGACAGACCATTTGGCCTACCAGTTGCTCTTGCATCGACGACTAGAAGTCATTAGACATCGATGCAGTGGCCCAGTCGAGTATTTGACTCCGCATCCAAAGTATTTGAAGAAAGGCAGTCGCGAATCAGCTCTAATAGAAGCCCTTGAACGCCACAATAAAATTGAGGAAGCTCTTCGCGAGCGCCGACGAGAATACTAGCACATTGAATCTACACTGATTCCCCTGCGACCTTGTTCACCGGTTACATTCTTGAATGTTGGTTTGTTCTTTTCTACAAAGTTCTTTACTGTAGGTCACATCTTCTCATTATATACCCGTCTATGCTATATTCGGCGGCCTGAATAATAACACGTTAACACCGATACTTCATACATTCACTCGTTGTGACCGATGTTTCGTCGTTCGTCGTTCGTTTGTTCCCATTGAATAATTTGAATAAATGGATGTATGGCTGTTCTTCTGGAGATCTCAGTACGTCCCTCATTCCGGGGCGAATGTTTCGAAAATGAAATTTCTCTTGATAGTTTACTTCTATGTAGATGTCGGCTCAGTATTGTTCTATAAAATTACCTCGTCTCATCATCTTCCGTCTAGCATCATTGGACTTTGTTTGAATTTCACTCTATCAGAAAGACATGAATACATAGTAGCTGGTTCGCGTAGAATTATGGCATGTGATAACTTATGATGGGTAGGCGTGAATGAAATGGTGCTACGAGTATAATGAGTAAAGAAAACGAATACCCTGGTCCATGCCGTACTTAATTTGGGTGATATTGACTCTACAGGTTGAAAACTTCGCCGAGGACGCTGGTTGTGTTGATGCTAAGACGATTGACGATTGAAAGATGTGTGCATCATAGTAGGGTACAAACGCCACGGAAGTGTGGCGTCATCTGGTTCTCAGTGTTGGGATCTTGGACGATCAGTCATCACACTCACTCGGGAAAGTAGAGGATTCAGGACAACTAGATCAGTGATGCGGCAAGAAAAGGTAAAATCATCAGAAAAACGTGTCTTGGTAGATAACATATATCATGTTCGACATCTTCTCTAGATGTGAAGGGTGTTGACCAAAGGACAATGCAGACGATGCAGATGTCGATTGCAGATATCTTTTTGCTCAGTGTTAGTTACGGAAATGATCATGAAAACACACCGCTGGTGTCAATAATGCCATCTTCAATGTTTATGCGAGGTGTAAATAAATCGAGTCGCATATAGCTCTAGAATTACTAAGCACAATATGACTTCTCGTTCCGCACTCCGTTCACCCGGACCAGACAGCAGGGCCAGGAGCGGTATAGCTCTGGAGATTGTTGTAGATGTTGATCTAAGGATTGCGTCAGATAACTACAATGGCCGCAGAATTTGACGTACTGTGATACCAGGGTCGCTGGGCGAATAGGCACCAGGCAAAGCAACCTTAGGGGGATTCGCATTTCCACCACTTGTGACATCAACTTGTGCGCATCCTAATAAAGAGATCAATTCAACCAGCGTATGTAAGATTGGGAAAGGACAGACCGATGTAGAATTGAGCTCCAGGGTAGGTCATTGCCACATGCAATGCGATCTATGGAGGTGTCAAAAATTGTCTATTGTCAACAACAACCTTGAGAAAGACTGACTATCTCGGCACGCAGCAGATATTGGCCAGCAGGGAGAGAAGAAGGAATGACGACGCTGTGTTTACCTACACAAAGAAATGAGATACGATGAAGGACGGAGGAAATGTAGTTTCATTGAAATTGCTCACCGCCGTTTGAATTCACATTATCGGTCGCCCACAATTGAGGATTGGCTGTCAAAAGGCCAGAGGAGTAGATCTTAGTCCACACTGCACCCTGGCCATCAAATAACGATGCGTCTCCAGGAGCCTTGGCAATATAGACCTGGACTGGGCCTTTGTGTCCCGCCGAAATAGGATCCTCACCAGTGCGCTGGGCGTGTTGATGCCATTCAAACCTGAGGAATCAATCAATCAGATGTGTGATATAAGACATTGAGGGACCATGTCATACGTGATGTTAGTGCCGGCAGCGATAGAGAGCGTGGAGACGCCCGCACCACTCAACCCATTCACGTTACAGGTAAGGTCAGTTGAGGTAACGTCTGTTACGGGGTTGTTGCTGGGTGGGACGCGAATGTAGTTGTTCAGTCCTTCATCCACCTAAAGCTTGCATGAAAATCTAGACCCCTCTCTGAATCAAAATACTCACCCCGTTGTCCCAAATGTATTGCATGGTAACTGTATGCATAATGATTACGCCAAGAATGAAAGTTTAAGATTAAAAGCACACACAATGTGCATTGGCGAAAGCCGCCGTCGTAAGCAGAGGCAGAGCTACCTTCATGATGAAGCGCATTGGTAATATTGGTCAAGGTGGAAAGTCCTTTTATATCGTCATCTTACTTCCATTTGAACAGAATAGACGTGGGAGTTCCTGTTTTAAGCTCATAAATCTTGTCGCAAAATGACGGCACGATCAGCCATTCCTCGCCCAATCAATATACCACGAGGATCGTCATCCGGAATATCAGACATGCGTTCCAGTAATAAAATGGGGTCACGATGGCTGTTGTGTCAAGTACTGCTGTCCGAGATTGAGGCGGGGGGCTATATTTCGGAATTCGATTGAAAGGCACGGTGTAACTACCTCGAGAGACGTCCGCCAAGCAAAGGTTCTGAGAAACTTCGGAAATCTATAAGATGTATCAGGACTCAGAAAGGCTTAATTAAAGTGATCCGAAATACGTTGAGAAGTTCCCTGCGTTTCGGCAAAGTATCGTTGTAAGAATCTCGGAGGGGTGGAGCAACGTCTTCCACATTGGAATGAGTGGAGCGTAGCATTGAACATTGTGAGTCCTCGACACCATCTTCAATTAAACTTTGAGGATATCGTACTCGTTGTGACATCAGACCTTTCCGCTAATTGTCAAGCCGGGTTTTGGCGTAGGCTCGTGGCTGGGAAAAGGTTTGGAAGATCTTGGACAGCTGGCGCGTCGACAGACTGGGAAGGATAGAGAACTGGATCATACAATTTCGAATTTCGCGTGTCGCTGTTTCCAGCTGATCTTGGTAGGCCGTCAAGCTTTCGCAATTCAATACTATCATGAGTCACGATGTGCAAAGGGTTCGCTATGTGTAAAATGCATTTTTCAGGTCTTTCCCCTTGTCTGTTGGGTCCAGGAAAAAATCAGTAGATATGGATAGTGTATCTTAAGAGTTCTATCCAATTGATTTATGAGAAACTTGAGATGGAAAAATGTAGGAGGCACAAAAGTGCCAAATCAGAGCTGATTTTGTGACCCACCGGAGCTCGGTCAAATGGATTGGATGGAGTGTGTGAGATCTGACTACACTAAATCCTTGCATACATGTATCATGACTTGAAAACAATTTTCCGATGCATATTGAAGACTGGAAAGCATAGAGAGATGGATATCTTTCTGTTCAACGAAAAAGAGTGTGACAACTTAGACGCTGTTGGAGCTCCGCATACGGCTGCGTCGGCATGCACTGCTGGGCTCGTGCGTGGATGGATGGGGGTGGTTGTCGTCTGTCGAGCGGAGCTGGAATTTGGACTGTGACCCGGTGTGACATATTTTGCACTTCCCGGTCCTTTTGGTACCCCTCACTCGGACATTGACCGACACATCTCATACGCCGTAGATCCTCATATAAAAAATATCACTCTCTAGGTAAGAAGTAAACTGAGGTTATCTGAAAGTTTGAAGAGTATACATGCAGTGGACAGAGCTGCAGAAAAAAAATGGCTAGAATTTGCACTTCCCGGTACATGATAGTATTCAAGGACAAATGTGAAGCGTGAAGGATTTGATCGCGTCGCGCGGATGACATCACATCATTCAATTTGTTGTTAACATGGAATCCTCGATATATATTTACCAACACTGAAAGTCGCAGTGTAATACAACCCATTTATACGCCAACCTTAATGACCACCTTTTTCCCGCTGACTTTGTTGTTTCTCAAGAGGTCTAAACCTTCAACTACACGTGCTTTAAAAGACCCATGGTCAATTAATTGGAATCGGTTTGGTTTAATGATTCCAGTCTCAAGCAAGGAAGGTATGATCTTCGGCGCCAAATTGTCTCTCAAATGGGGATCCTAACGTAGATTCATCAGCCTGGAAAGCGCGGGACGGATTATCTACTCACCTGGAAAACCGTAAAAGTCCTGACACCATAGAGCTTGACAGAACGAGCAAAAGGCGCATTATCTTCCGGCAAGTCAGAAAAGTCGCTGACTTGCTTGACAATGAGTGTATTTGATCTCTTGATTGGTAACAGGATTGCAACTTCGCCAGTCGGGCTAACGATGTCCGCGAGAGCTTTCATGGATGGTTCCGTAGCAATGCAATCCACGACAATCGGAACTTTTCCGTCACCACCAACAGCCTTCGCTACGTCGTTTACTAGAGTGGAGCTGTTGTAATCAAAAGTATCTGTCGCACCGATTGATTTGAGATAGTCATAGTGTTTGGGAGAGGCTGTGGTGAGGATCTTGGTATATCCTGCTGCTCTCAAAAGCTGGATCGTATACTGTCCTGAAGTTGAACCCGACCCATAGACAAGGAAAGGAGTTGATGCACGCGGAGGTGCCTCTTTTGCGGGAAAGGAGGGAGGGATAGGTAGCTTGAGCTGATTGAACAAGGTAAAGAAGGCCGTGATCAAATTATCCGGAATTGTCGCTGCTTCTTCAAGAGAGATCGAGTCCGGCAACTATTAACTGTCTGAGATAGATCATCCTTATGCTCCCAGTCCAATTGACTTACTTTGGAGATGGCGAAACGCGGTTGAACGGTGTACTCCTGTGCCCCTTTAGAATTGAATGAGCTAAAACATGCCACGACAACCTACATAGACAGAACGAAAGACACATCATGAATTTATGATGCAAAGATTAGTGTATCATGACATACTCGATCCCCAACAAGAAGATCAGTGACGCCCTCTCCGACTCGTGAAACTGTACCCGATGCGTTGAAACCCGGAACGATAGGATAGCTTTGGACGACGTAGCCCAAGTCAGACATATACGTGTCGAATGCAATCAAAGAGGTGTATTCGACCTTGATAAGGGCCTCACCAATCCCAGGAGCTGAAGTTGGCACCTGAATCATGTCAATAGTTCGAGGTTTAGTAATGGCAACGGCGGCGTGTGTAGACATGGCTGTAAGGTGTAGAGGGAGCTCGAATCTGGAGGTCCTGGGATTGCCTGAGCCGCTTTATCCAAGTAAAACGTATGATTGTTAAGCGTTGGAGCGAAAGATAGACTGCGCGGTCAGGTGTACCGCTGCTTCGTAATCTTGTCAGCCGGAAGCATTTAGACAAACTTGCACACTGTCTCATCGACAGTACAGGGATTCCCTCCGCAAGCAAGCCGGCGTCCGTGAGCACCTGTTCACACGAGCTGGTACTCGATTATCCTGGAAGCTTAGATCAATAGACCGCGTGGTTCCGGTCCCATGAATATCCTCCTCATGGGGATTCTTTCACTCACTTCGGTTAAAACGCAAAGTAATGATAAGGTTGTTAGGCTGCATCGAACGAAAACATCGGATTGCGAAATGTCTGAAACTGATTGTTTCTGAGGCTTGCCGAGGCTGCCGAGCAAGACGCATTGTTTACATCAGTTTGTAAAGGACTTACTTTACACCAACAGCTGCCTTAACGCAGTTGAAGAACTGGAGCTCGAAAACGAAAGATTCCATGTCTGTTCTTCTAGAAACATCTCTTGGTGATTTGGTGATTGACTTGGAGGTCGATGCGTGCCCAAAGACTTGTGAAAATTTCCTCAAATTATGCAAAGTGTACTACTTTAATCTTAATGCCTTTTTCAACGGTGTGTCTGATAAAATTCTGACGGACACTAGCTGACAATTCTTCTTATGACAGTCTCAAAGGATTTCCTAGCCCAGACAGGGGATCCCTCAGCAACAGGCACTGGTGGTGAATCAATATGGTCGTATATCGCATCAGGATCCTCATCGAGCCCGGAATCCTCTGTATCTCGATATTTTGAGCCTGAGATACGGCCAAAATTGAAGCACACGACAAAAGGGACGGTTTCTATGGCCATTGCTCCAGCGCTGGAGGGTCACAAGGGCGGATGTGGCAGCCAATTCTTCATCACTCTGGCTGATAATATTGATTATCTGGATGGCAAGCATTCAGTATTCGGGCATGTCGTCGAGGGTCTTGAGACTTTGGACAAGATCAACGAAGTGTACACAGACCAGGACGGACGACCGTTCAAAGACATTCGAATACGCCATGTAGTGATCTTAGGTCCTAGCCTTACCTTTTCTGGTATCTGGAGTTCTATTGACGTCTCGACTGTAGATGACCCATTCCCGGACCCGTCGGGCTTGGTTCAACCACCATCGTCTCCTATGCGTCCACCAGACAATTCCACGCGGATTGCAGAAGACGAAGATCACCTGGCGACCTTACCCGAAGAGGAAGAGGAAAAAATCCGGCGTGAAAAAGCTGCTGCCGCATCTGCACTTACTCTGGAAATGGTTGGCGATCTGCCATTTGCGAATGTCCGGCCCCCTGAGAACGTTTTATTCGTCTGCAAATTGAACCCTGTCACCCGCGATGAGGATCTGGAGCTTATATTTTCGCGGTTCGGAGTCATAATGAGTTGCCAAGTCATACGAGACAAAAGGACGGGTGACTCATTACAATATGCGTTTATTGAGTTTGATAAGCATGAAGATGCTGAACAGGTAGAGCTGGCGAATTTCGCCTTCCATCAGCGCTTATTCTTAACTGCAATGGTTATTTTATAGGCATATTTCAAGATGCAAAATGTGCTGGTTGATGATCGTAGAATATGGGTGGACTTGTATGTTTGGGGTTCAATCTGGACTAGCACACACAATGCCTAACCTAAATTTTTTATAGCTCGCAATCAGTGGCAAAACTAAATACACACTGGTCAAATGATATCAAACGCGGTTTTAAGCCTTCTAAACCATCCACTGGGTTTGGTGGCCGTGATGATCTCGAGAAGACCCGTCTATATCGAAATGATAATGTCACTTCGCAAAGACATGGTGGCCATTACGACATGGTCTTCGATGTCAGTGAGACACATCGACACGGGAGAAAGCGCAGCCGGAGCCGCGACAATTATGAAGACAGAGACGGACGTAGGAGGCGTTCACCTCGCAGAGATCGTGATTACTCCAGGAGTCGGGCCTAGTCTCTCGGAGAACTCGATAAGTAATGACGGTTGATCCGGTCCACGCGGGGAAGGGAGAGAAGACGATCAAGTTGTATTTGTGTCTGTATGTTCTATGGTAGATGGTGAGAGAACTCCCTCGCCGGGTGTAACAGTTACGCGCCTATTCCCCACAGCATCGTATTACCATGACAGTCCCATTGGGCGATCGGGGTCATGATTCCTGTTCCGTAGCTGACTGGTCGGATAGCCTCATTGCCGTTATATAATTGTGCGCCATCTCGATCAGTCTCTGTTTCATCCTCTCTTGTCATGAACACTCAGCACCATCGCTTTGAATATCCTGATGCTGATGTTATTCTTCAATCTTGCGAGCAAGAACCTGTTCAGTTCCACGTACATCAGTGCATTCTCGCTGCTGCATCCCCATTCTTCCAGAATATGTTCTCTTTACCACAAGATCCCGCTGTCACCCACAAAGTCCCAGTCATCCCCATGTCCGAGACAAAGTCTATTCTCGGCGTTCTGCTTGAGTTCGTCTATCCATTAGACGACCCTTATATCCAGTCGCTCGATGACCTCGTCTCCATCCTTGGCCCCGCTTGCAAATATGATTTCGTGGGCGTCACCACCAAATTACGAAAGCTTCTGGTGGCGCCCCACTTTCTTGAGTCAGATCCTATCCGCGTTTATGCTATTGCATCCCGCTTCGAGCTCGAAGAGGACGCTCGCATTGCGTCGAAATATACACTCAGTGTTCAAGTTCTCGATGCACCGCTCTCTGAAGATCTTAAATATGTCACAGCATACTCATACCGACAACTCCTCGATCTCCATCGGCGTCGCGCCAACGCAGCTGTTGCGTTGCTCAAAGTCTCGCCGGATATCAAATGTATGCAATGCAATGGATCAACGTTTTCACTTTATGCAATACCGAAGTGGTGGTACCAGTTTGAGAAGATGGCGAAGGAGGAGCTGAGTGTGCGTCCGACGAGTGACGTGATTTTTGGCATCGGGTTCTTGGCGCAGGTGGCGATGGCATCAGAGTGCCAGCGCTGTGCAGGGAGCATTCTGGACTCGTGGAAGTTCCTTCAGGGTTTGAAGAAGGAAATTGACAATCTCCCCTCGATGATATAGTCCTGGTATATGTATCGATCCGCCCCCTCTCTTCTCATTGTGCAGATCGCTGCATATAATTAGTTCACGACAGATTGTATCGTTATGGTCGGACCTGCCTTGCATATCTATTACATACGGTATAATACACTCCATTTCAACCTTTCGACGTCTCGCATAAGGGGTTTACGATTCAGGATACACAACCCTTGTCTTCTCAATCATTGGTATTGTACAAACCGCGGGAATCAGCCACGCCTAGATCATGATATACCGATTGTCCATGGAAACCTTGATACCGTATGCCTCTTCCAAAATGGCTCCGATACCTCCTATTAGCTCTCCCGACTAGCGTCACTACCGAATCTAGTTTCCTTTTCTGCGAACGACTCTCGAGATATGTGTCACAACGAAAGTGTAGCTCATAGCATATGGAATGGCACGACAAGTCTGACTTCCGCATAGCTTGAGTTTCCCTGGCGGTGATCACTGATGAAGCCGCGGGATTTCGGCACAACGTAAAGTAGAAGTCACACATAGGGTCAACCTTACGAGACGGTGTTGAGCGATGGATTGGAGGCAATGGAGTAAGAGATTGAGTTGGAGCATCATAAATCATGCAATCATGCAATCCATGGGCTGGAAGTCCGCAAACCGGGCCAAGCACGAGTGAACGCAGATTTCATGAGCGCGTAACAATCACATGATCTGAGATATCTTGTTAAGATTGATATCTACTTACGTCGTCAGAAATAACAGCTATGAACACACCTGTGATGGTGTTTTTGAACCCTCATATTAGTATACGCGTCTACGCGTTCCATATCGCTCTCTATGTTTTACGCTCTTCCTCGGTTCGCTGGAACGAAAATCTTCAGGTGGCGTCGCTACTCTCATCTTTTGATCGTATCAATCCGGTGTTCATTCTGAAACCCACGGAAGTAGATATATCTATGGATTCAAGCCATAGTTGAGCAGGGAGATCAAATCTGGCAGAGCAAGTGGAGCATATGTTCTGATTAAGACAGAGAGATACAGAGAAGAGAAAAAGAAAAAGGGCTATGCAATACTGTCGCGTTGTCATATTTCCTTGTCACACTCCGATTGTGTTTACGTAAGACGATGAGAAACGCATCTCCGTAGCGTCCGAATATAGACAACTACTTGTATGCAAACAAGAACTTGTGAGCTCAAAAACCGGCATCACGTTTGGTCCTGCTGAGTGTACTTACAACATTAGCCTGGTGAATATGTACCTTAGAGTTTCAATGCCATACTCTGATTTCAGAAGCCTTGCAATTGTTTTGGTGCTTGATATGTTTGCGTATTTCTTCATCTGCTTGGATTATGAACTAAAGCTACATGTCAGTCACATCTTGGAGCCAAAAAAAAATTTCTCATTGGTTTTTACCTGTAAGATTACAGTTGTGACTGGACATGCGAGTATGATCCAGAGGCAATGGTATTCGATCGAATACGAGAAGTTCCCTGGCTCACCCTCTAAGTTACAGAAGTAGAAATTCATTTTCATTAACATCTTGAATCAGAATACAAATTAAATAAGTAACATTCTTTACAGCTACAGAGGATATCAATGTCAAGACGAAAGACATAATACATAGTATGTTACGGGGCTAAAGGCACGTCATAGTGTCGAAACGTGTCATGAGTGTAGCGGCAATGGGAAAGTACACGACACGTCCATCACAAAGGCATGGCCGGCGTCCATCACAAAGGCATGGCCGGCGTCCATCACAAAGGCATGGCCGGCGTCCATCACAAAGGCATGGCCGGCGTCCATCACAAAGGCATGGCCGGCGTCGTGGTCTCTGAACATGCGGCGCGACTCACAGCGTGCGAACGCACATGTTCAAAAGGTTGGTGGGGTGGGGAATATCCTTTCGGGGCTAGGGCGCGCGGGGACATCAAGTGAGTGAGCATGTCGTAGAGACGCAGAGGAATTACTGGTCATCTTGTTGTCCATGTCAAATGGGAGCCGGGCAGAGCAAAAAGAGGTGGTCAGTGTTCACATTACGATTGTCATAACTTTATGTTGGAAGAGGACATGTGGCATTGTATAAATGGCAGACACCGCATTCGGATGTAGTTGTTTGGGCAACATTGATGGCGCGTGGACGGAAAAGTACCGACGAGTATGACTGACATTTTGGAGGTGTCTGGTCACGGAGTTCCAGGACCCCAAACACAAGTATCATTTGTAATTGATACAATCATTGACCCCAGTGGACTACGGTATATACTGGCAGATAGAATGATATCTGACACTTGTACAATTTCTTTAAAATTCAGCGGCATGACATGGACGAAACTTGCAGGCAAGTCAGGTCAGAGGATACTGGGGATATAATACACCGTGTAGAGAATACGTGAATGTCGAGATAACATGACAGATACGGCCAGGTGGATGCTGAGTCTTACCTGCTATTAATCCGTATTTTCACTTGTCCTGGTCACTGTGTGCAACTCGGTGTAATTTCGAACGCGGCTTTCCACGCGAACGATAAACTTGGTAAACTTTATCTTATCACCAAGAGGATACTTAATGTTTGTAAATCGCTCATTATATCTCTTTCTACTTATTTGTTACCTTTGCTCCCCCAATGTTCACGCCACAATTAGCGACATTCAAGATCCCCAACATCGACAATGAACCCATGGTAAGGGTTTGCCCTCGAGCACAACTCGATCGAGGCTGATCACAATCGATGTCCTCTCATTAGAGGACCTATGCTCCGGGGTCTGCAGAACGAAAGGCCCTAGAGGCTGCCCTTAGGCAGATGGAGCAAGAGTTGCCTTTCGAGGTGCCATGTATCGTCAATGGAAAGGAGGTATGAACGAGCGCGTCACCTCACGAATTGATCATGACGTTTGTCATTCACTCGAAAATAGGTCAGGACAGGGAAGATCGCTAAGCAGCCTATACCCCACCACCATGTCCGCCATCTGTGCACTTACCACGAGGCCGATGGAGCCACGATAGCAAGCGCGATTGAAGGTGCGCTTGCGGCGAAATCCGAGTGGGAGAGCATGCCTTGGCCTGACCGGGCTGCTATCTTCCTCAAGGCTGCAGACCTTGCAAGCGGGAAGTATAGGTACAAGCTGCTGGCTGCGACGATTCTCGGACAAGGAAAGAATGCATGGCAAGCTGAGATTGACGCTGCGGCGGAGGTACATGGATAATCGCAGATATTTTGATCGAGGACGACTGATTTTTGATCTCGGTTCCACTTTCAGTTCTCGGATTTCTTGCGCTTTGGTGTCAAGTTTGTCGATGAACTTTACTCTCAGCAGCCCTCAAAGAATGCTCCAGGTGTTTGGAAGTGGGTCTCATATCAAGTTACTTATTGACGATCCGCATCTAACACACCAAAAGTCGTGTTGAATATCGCGCCCTTGAAGGATTCGTGTTGGCAGTATCGCCCTTCAACTTCACTGCCATTGGTGGCAACCTTCCTGGAGGTAAGGATTGTTGAAGACTGAACACCCTAATGCTAACCGTCTTTAGCACCTGCACTTGTCGGCAATGTGATTGTCTGGAAGCCCTCCCCCGCGGCAACTTACTCCAACTACATCGTTCACCAGATCTTCACAGAAGCCGGTGTACCTCCAGGCGTAATTCAATTTACACCTGGCCCTCCTGCCGAGGTCGTCGCACACGCAATCGGAAATTCCAACTTCGCAGCACTGCACTTCACTGGCAGCACCTTCGTCTTCAAGAAGCTTTGGAAGGATATTGCTGCCAATTTAGACATCTACAAAGGATATCCGAGGATTGTAGGCGAGACGGGAGGAAAGAACTTCCATATTGTCCACAAGTCCGCTGAAGTTAGGAATGCTGTGGTCCAGGCGGTTCGTGCAGCATATGAATACCAAGGCATGTAGCGTTTACGAGTTGTATTCTCTCGTTCTGACGCAATGTTTAGGTCAGAAGTGTTCTGCCCTCTCACGACTTTATGTCTCGACATCCGTCTGGAATGGTGGCTTTAAGGAACAGCTCCTCTCTGAAGTCGCTAAAATCAAGGTTGGCTCACCTCTGGATTTCACCAACTTCATGGGACCTGTCATGTACGTCCTCGATCGCGATTGTTAACTATTTTTTCGGTTGCTAACCTGAAGCAGTGGTCGCCCCGCGTACGACAGGATCCTTGGCTACATCCAGAAGGCTAGAGACGCTGGTGGAGAAGTTCTCATTGGTGGCACTGGTATGTTGATTTTGTGTCGAATGTATTCAAACATTGATTTCGAGATGTCTATGAAAGGCGACGACTCAAAAGGGTATTTCATCCAACCTACGGTCATCCTCAGCAAGGACCCAAAGTTAGTGACCCTCCGCGAAGAGATTTTTGGCCCTGTTCTCACGGTGAGCAATTGGAGAAATCACATCCATGCTAGCTCGTTCATGAGGCATGATAGGTGTTCCTATACGAGGATGAGGACTACGAGAAAACGCTTGATCTCATCGACACGACAACCGACTACGCTCTTACGGGAGCAATGTCAGTACATAGCGATTCCTGTGAATCTCATACTAACACGGCTTTAACCTTAGTTTCGCTTCCGAGCGCAAAGCACTCTTAACTGCCACCAATCGCCTTCGCAATTCAGCTGGTAACATCTACTACAACGAAAAGTGCACTGGCGCAGTCGTCGGTCAGCAACCCTTTGGTGGTGCCCGTGCAAGTGGGACCAACGACAAGGCCGGTAGCATTTCCATCTTCTACCGATTTGTCAGCGCGCGGAGCATCAAAGAGAACTTCATTGGTCTCGAAGATTTCGGATACCCTTCTAACTTGGTTTGATGAAAAGTATGAAAAGACTAAGATCATGATTGTACAGTTTTTGTAATGGTAGCGAGCGTTTGTATCGGAATGTACTTTTTCAACACACGTCATTTTGGCTTGAGACTCTGTAAGTCTGAGCTTTGGTAGACATACACGATTTACGAACCTCCCATCGCCTTCTTCAAGAGTTCTATACACAGTGGCCGCCAGGCTTCGCTCCGCATGATTCCGTTATAGTCCTGGCCGTCGAGAATGATGCGCGTCGCCTCGTATTTAGACGGGTACACCCCAGTCCTTCGAGTTGATGCTGATGTGAAGAGCTCCGAGAAGGCAAGCGCATCTCCGACCCGCAGGCGGATAATAAGGTTGGCCTGTCCACCTTCAAAACTCTCTCTAAATGTCATGCACAACTCCTCGAATTGTCCCTTGGCTATGCCAACAGGTTCGGATACTGGTGGATTGCGCTTTGTTAAATGAGGAAATTTCGCAGCCATTTCAGGATGAAAAGACGAAAATGGGGTCTGTGCCATAGTGCACGTTGAAATCTTCACTTCAAGAGTTATGAGCGAAGGTTGGATTGACAAATGTCGCTGCAGCTAACTGGGCGACGTCGTCGAATGTGATTTTGATATCGTCAATAGTGTTCTTCTCGTGACTGGAAAACAAGACCCATACTAGACCTGGAGGACTTCCGGCTATGTAGCAAGAGAGTTGGGAAACATGTCTCTCACCGCCTGCATCCCCAACTGAATAGCTTTGCTTCTGTATGATTGCTTCGTATTATCATCTAATGTGACGATTGACGATGGAGGTCCTTCAACATGTGTGCTGAACAGAAACGCAATGCACTTGAAGATTCTCCTTCTCCCAAGGTTCAAGAGAGATCGAGAGATAAACATGCTTGTGACACTGCTGTCGTACACGGCTGAACGGCCTTTTGTCCAAAAAGAAAAAAAATATATTCCATAAATGCCTTTGATCTGATTGGCGTTGCAATCATTAACATGAATCATGGTCAGAAGAAGAACATCGCGGGCTAGACGATGCTTTATGAACAACTTTCTTTATCAAAAATCAGAAGCCTTCACCGAAATTGCTGGCTCGGCATCACAGTCCAGGCGACGACCCTTAGTGCGCAAAAGTTAATGAAAGTGGAGACGATAGAAAGTGACGGAAGTTTACTGGCATTCTGGTATACAAGATGCTGCGAGGATCACTACGGAAGAACGGCAGCTAGAGTTTTCGGCGTCCAAATCATAAGTAGACTGGTGGGTAGAAAAACCCTTTTTGTGCCCAGATCACAGGATGAGCCATGGTTTTACAAGGCGCTACAAAACTTGAAGGAAGTGGTCCTGGTGTGTCAGACGGGAGATTGCTGAAAACTGGTTACGACCATGGCTTGGCGAGGACATGACTTGAAAAGAGACCATCTAGTGGACAAACTAGATCTGTCGAATGCCTAGCTAGCTGGATCAAGCTTAATACTCCTGGTCAGAGCACTCAGATTCGAAACTTAAGAAGCACACGGATGTGTCTGCGGGCGCTCACGTGGCTCATCCGGGAAGCAAGGCGGTGGCGGTGTTTCAACGCGTCCCCCAATCCACGAGTCTCATCTCGACAGTTTCTTTTCTCTTAACATTCTCACCATTACCATCACCATGGCGTCAACATCGACCATCGGCCCAATGCCCTCCAAGACTGCTGACCTGGAGGAGACCTGGGCCTATCTAAGCGGGGGTGTTGACCTCATCATGAACAGACTTGAGACAGGTCTCTCACCTCTAGACTACACCTATCTTTACACGACGGTTTACAACTACTGTACGTCAACAAAAATGACAGGAAAGCAGGATGCCAACCGAAGTAAATGATCTCTGTGTTTTGTGTGGCCACCATTAACATGCTCTCAGCCGGCGCTAACCTCGTGGGCTCCGATCTGTACAGCAAATTGCATGCATACTTCCTAGAGCACTTCAAACCAATGATTGACGTTTGTGGCAAAGTATTTGGTTTATCGTATTGCAGCTGATCACTGCTATTATCAGACATGTGAATCGCTAAAAGAGGTTGAATTGCTGAGATATTACGCTGCTCAGTGGGACCGTTATACCACAGGTGCAAACTTCCTGAACCGCCTATTCATATATCTTAACCGTTACTGGGTTAAACGTGAACGAGACGAAGGTAAAAAGACAGTCTACCTGGTTTACACAGTGAGTAAGCATCTTGATCAGTCAAGCATCTTTTTCGACGCTGCATTAGCTCGCTCTTTCACAATGGAAAGATGTATTCTTCAAACAAATTCAGAAGGATCAGCGGAAGTTGACAACTGCCGTGCTTCGTCTTGTCACACAACAAAGGAATGGCGAAACCATTGATCAGAGTCTCGTGAAAAAAGTTGTGGATTCTTTCGTTTCCCTAGGCCTTGATAACAACGACCTAAACAAGGAGTGTCTTGAAGTTTACAAAGAAAACTTCGAGGGACCATTCCTTGAGGCGACGGAGGATTACTACAAAAAGGAATCCGAGTCGTTCTTGGCATCGAACAGTGTCTCCGATTACCTGAAGAAGGTCGAGGATCGTCTACGGGAAGAAGAAGATCGTGTCGAGAGATACCTGCATAACAAGACTCGCAAAGAGCTCATTTCTAAATGCGACGATGTCCTTATCCGTCAACACTCTGATTTAATGTGGGAGAGTTTCCAGAACCTGCTTGATTTCGACAAAGATGAGGACCTGCAACGCATGTATGCTCTTCTTGCACGTATTCCAGAAGGCTTGGAGCCGCTTCGCAAGAAGTTTGAGCAACATGTCAAGACAGCGGGCTTGAGTGTCGTCTCGAAGCTGATTGAGGCTGGAGAGAATGAGGGTGATGTCGATCCCAAAGCATATGTTGATGCACTTCTGGAAGTCCACCACAAGAATTCAGAGACAGTTACGAGAAGCTTCAAGAGCGAAGCTGGGTTCGCAGCCAGCCTGGATAAGGCTTGCCGAGAATTCGTCAATCGCAACGCCGCCACAGGGAATTCGTCTACCAAATCGCCCGAGCTCATTGCCAAACACGCGGACATGCTTTTGCGTAAGAATAACAAGATGGCAGAGGAGGAGGACCTTGAAGGAGCGCTCAACCGCGTGGTGCGTGCCTTGTCCCTTCTAATCATTTCCGTTTGCTGACAAGCTCTCAGATGGTTCTCTTCAAATACCTTGAGGACAAGGATGTCTTCCAAACCTTCTACACGACGAAACTTTCCAAGCGTCTTATTCATGGCGTTTCTGCATCTGATGAGAGCGAAGCCAGCATGATCTCGAAGTTGAAGGAGGCTTGTGGTTTCGAGTACACCAACAAGCTCCAGCGAATGTTTACTGGTATGTATCTTCTGCTCGCTCCTTACGAGACACCACTGACTTATTAATGCATCTATAGACATGAGTCTCAGCAAGGATCTCACTGACTCGTTCAAAGAGCGCATGGCACAGAACCACGATGATATGGACATCACCTTCAGCATCATGGTCCTTGGTACCAACTTCTGGCCCCTCAACCCGCCGCCACACGAGTTTGTCATTCCTCAGGAGATCCTTCCCACCTACGACCGCTTCTCAAAGTATTACCAGACCAAGCACTCGGGACGTAAGCTCACCTGGCTGTGGAACTACTCGAAAAATGAGTTGCGGACGAACTATCTGAACCAGAAGTACTTCCTCATGACAAGTTCGTACCAGATGGCAGTCTTGCTGCAGTATAACAGGAATGATACCATGTCGCTTGATGAGCTTGCCACTGCGACGTCAATTTCAAACGACATTCTCTCCCAGGTCCTCGCGCTATTGGTGAAGGCGAAAATCCTCATCAACGAAGAAAAAGATCAGTATGATCTTAACCCGAGTGTGTGATGTTTTTTCTTTAAAATTACGAACTATCTCCATTTTTAAACTCGCGTGGTCAGATTTCAAGTCGAAGAAAATCCGTGTCAACCTCAATTTGCCTATCAAGGCTGATGTAAAGGCGGAGTCCGCTGACGTTCTTAAGGCTGTCGATGAGGACCGCAAGTATGTCATCCAAGCGACAATTGTCCGGTACGTCCCATCGTCTCGTCCACTCTACACTTGCTTAGACATGTGCGAAACAGTATAATGAAGGCTCGTAAGACCATGAAGAACCAGAGTCTCATTCAGGAGGTCATCTCACAGATCTCACAACGTTTTGCGCCCAAGATCCCTGACATCAAGAAGGTCTGATCTCAGCCACTGACTTGATAAAGGAGTCGCTGACATAATTCTGCAGGCAATTGAGACTCTCCTTGAGAAGGAGTATATCGAGCGTGTGGATGGCTCAAAAGACACCTTCGCATACGTAGCTTGAGTTGCATACTTGCTGGTGTTGCCGTTCTACATTTTTTTCTGTACACATTGCTTTGCTGTACCTCTCTCATGCTCACTCCTGGTCATCATAATCATGGCGCCCTCCATCCCACTCATTCATCTACCATATATCGCACTGTATACCTTAGAAAGATCTTCGCGTAAAATCAATCTGCATGAGCACTGGATGTTGCGATTGCTCCTCCATAAGTCACAGATATCCTAGTTCTCGACAAGACCAGTTATATCGTCATACCAGCTTCTATCTCACCCAATAGCATGGTTCCATCCTTGCTACCAGTAAGAACTACACAAAGGTGATGTCAGAAAAGAGAACGAAGAAAGAAGTGTACCAGCGTACTAATAGGTTCCTTGGGGTGAAAATCAACGGCTGTGACTGTACCTTTATGG
Organism: Termitomyces sp. MG145; assembly: GCA_003313055.1. NCBI lineage: Eukaryota > Fungi > Basidiomycota > Agaricomycetes > Agaricales > Lyophyllaceae > Termitomyces > Termitomyces sp. MG145. The sequence goes on along the minus strand of QGOB01000222.1, from coordinate 1,645 downwards.
CCAGGGAGCTATAACCAAGAGAAGATGAGATTTAAACCTGAGACAGAAGTAGAACCAACCTTGTACAAGATCTTTCCACTCTCCACCTCCCATATTGTCACCGTCCTATCTGCACCTCCAACAGCCACACGCTGACCGCCGTCGTCTTTACTCCATGCTGCTCTCAAGAGCGTATTCTCGAAGCCGGCTGGTGCACCCTGGAGAATGCGGTGGATCCGGGTTGGTGATGGGGAGAAAGGACGGATATCATGAATGATAGTTTGGGACGAAAGGGAGGGGGAGAGGAGGTAGGAACCATTCGGGGAAAGCGAGATTGAGGTCGGTGTGTCGGTATGCCCCTTGAGTGAGTATACTTGTTCGTTTTTGCGTATGTCGTATACCTGGTCGAGCGTGTCAGATTGCAAAAATGAGTTGAATGTAAATAACATACGTGAATCTCGTTGTCCAGTGCACCGACATACACGTTCGCACCATCAGCACTCCAGCACACAGATGTGACAGGGCACTTGACTTCTAACGTCGCCACAGCCTGTTTCGTTGCCTCCTCACCCCCCTCCCAGATTTTTACTGTGCCGTCGTCTGAGCCTGTGGCGAGGAGTTCTGTTCCTGCGGCCATCGTCCGGTCAATCGTATTAACAATCTCATGGTGTGCCCATATTTTTCGTAGCCGCTGACCCGTCGTGAGGTCAACAGTGGTAAGGAGGTGATCGGCAGAAACGGTGTAGAGGATTGATGAGGATAAAGACCATTGTAGGTCGAGAATGGGAGCTTTTGTGAGGTTAGAAAGCAGTCCATAGTTAGTGTTTGGAGGATAGGTCCGCCAGAGAGCTTTGGGGATGTGTGAGAACGCGTATATGTACCTGCTCATTGACTAGACTCACAGACACTTCGATCGGCTGAACAGGCAGCGATATTTTGACCGGTTGGATCAAACCTACAACTCAAAACTTCAGCCTGTACGACTTTTTGAGCTCACAAATGTCATTCGGATGATGTTTCCATCACGTACAGAATGAGCCCCGGCAAGACTGACTATTGGCGCTTCGAGACTACTCGTCCTCTGAACTGAGCGAATAAGGCCCTTGTTTCTCGGGTCATTTGAGGAGGATATGGCAATCTGGTTTGAGGGAGGTCCGTCTGTCTTCACTCTCTTGATGAGAGCGCCTTCAGCGGGTGGCGGGGAAGGGCCGCGTTTCGACATGGTGGTTGAACAGAGGACGTGTAAATATAACAACCACAAACGCAATATCCTAAGGTGATTACCTCGCGTCCAACCAACAGAAAAGATAATTGTCAAAGATCTATGGTTCTGCGTTCGTCAAAGCCATCTGGGCTCACCCGGACCCAAATGGACGACATTAGACAATTGCTTCGATGCTCAGCAGCTTGCACTAGAACTCCCAGTCCTGTCTCAAGGAACAACCATTGAAATCCCGTGTGAAGAGGCTAAGAACTCGAAGAAGCGTTGCAAAACAATGGACGCATCGCCAACCGATGTCATAATTGCTGGTCTGCTGGTCTTCTCGTGTATCCTCAACGCCTTCAAACATAGAAGCATCTCAACATGGCTTTCGTGCAACCCGACACACGTCTCCTTGGGGACAACTTGTTGTAACTCGGCACTAGAAACAGCCAAGTAGCTCCA
>QGOB01002100.1:0-36876 GCA_003313055.1 Termitomyces sp. MG145 | reverse complement strand
TAGAACGGTTTAGTGTGATTTACTACCAAGCCCCAGAACTACAGTATCTTGCTTTAGCCAAGTACTACAATGTGGGCAGAGGAGGCATCAAGGGTGACACTGATGAAGAGGGCCTGGCAGAACTGTTGATTCAGGGCCAGCCAGAGTTCTGAACCCAATTGGCTCACAGAGACTTTTTGTTGCCAGATGTGTCTGTGGAGTTGAAGGGGAGGTTGGGCTCATTGGAGGAAGCTTCCAGGGCTTTGTTGAGGTTGGTGGCATTGAGCTGAGCAGAGGAGCAGGGGCCAGTGGAGCAGAGCAGTCTAGAAAGTCCTCAACCTATGCCAGGGTGAAGGGCAGAGTTGGCTAGGGTGGCACTAGTGGATAGTCCTGCATGTGTTGCCCTGGGTTGCTAGGAAGGGTTGCTTGTGGTGCTCCAGCTGTTTTGGGGGGCCATGGACTCGCTCCAGTCTTCCCAATACCTTTGGTTGACCTGAGTGACAAGTGCTTTATATCCATTGTACATGGTCTGCTTGGGGCTGATGCAGAGGATGTCCTTGATGTGTTGGGGTAGGGCATGACAGAGAGCAAATTGGAGGGCATTGTAGTTCCAACCTGTTTCATAAGCTTCTTGCTTGAACCAGACAATAAAACTGGGGAAGCATTCCTCCAAGTGCATCTGGAGGTTGATGAGGGTTTTCTCTGCTTCTGCCATGGTATCATAGATGCTGATATTGTGCTGACTTTCTGCCTAGCTGCCATGCAGAAAACAACCAACAAGACCAGCCAGATAGGGTAGCTAGCAAGTAGTAGTGTTACATGTGTGTGAGAGGAGTCAAACAAAGTCCCAGAAACCCATTAAGGTAATAGGAGGTTGGAGTTGGTAAGAAAGTAAGAGTCAATGGTAAAAGATAACAGTAGGGCTGTTAGTGTCAGTACCAAATCACAGTAGCTTTTAAGAGATCTGTCAAGAGAGACCCAGAAAGTCATTAAGAAGTAAAGGTGGAGTTAACAGAAATATACAAGTTGCTAGCCATAGGTGCTAGCATTAACAAAGGCTTAACTAGGGCACCCATGTGTGCTTAACAAAGGCAAAACTAGCCTGTATGGTGATTAACAAAGGCAACACAAGAAGAGACTGGACTGGGTAAACCTAAATCAGTTGGTAACAAAGCAGGAGAAAAAAAAAGATCTGAAGCATGGTCTGGGATGGGAACTAGACTCTGGTATGATTCAATGATGATTAGCTACTGACAGGGCAGTACATAAGGTAGCAAAAGGAGAAACCAGTAAAAGATAGTAAGCATAGCAGTTGCATGTGATAGTGCATGTTGGGGGCTGCTATTCAATAGGAAAATTGTAAGTAATATGAAAAAATTGTAAGTAGATTGGAAAAAGAAAATTGTAAGTGAAAAAGAGAAGGAAAATAAATTTATAATTGGTGGGCCATTGGTAACATGGTTACAATCAATTGTTGGCCTCTGGTCAGGGGCCGTAGAGAAGCTGAATTGTCCAAGGTCAGCTCAGTTGTTAAGGCAATTGCTGGTAATGGTCAATATTGTTAGTGGCCAGTTGGTAGTAGTCACATGCTTGTGTCACATGCTTCATTCGATTTATCAGTGTTGGGCAGCCAGCACTGACTGAGTCATATCATCTCCCTTTGACTGAAAAACTGACTGTCCCCAGTCAAAAGAAAATCCTCAAAGTCCCATGATTGTTGTTTGTGGTCCATGCAAGAAGGGCCTTGGTCCATGCACCATACCAAAAATTACAAAAGAATCCCAGCAACTTTCTGGACTTCATCATCCCAACTCTTCTAGCATGTTGACACCCAGTTTTTTTGATTACTCCACCACCTTTGTGCACTTTGTGGTGGTGCAGGATTTCCTGGAAAAGGCACCCAAGGTCCTAACAATGGGGCATGCACTGCTTCCAACAAACCTGCAGGTAACAGTTATATCAATGTATCTGCATTGTTTTGAGTCAGGAGGTGAGAGTGGAATTGCATGGACTAAACAGAAGGCAGTTGGGAATAAATGCTGGGTGCTATATGTCCAATACAAGGAGGAGGTTCAACAAGCATTTTGTAAGTGCTTCATTTGTTATTTGTTAACAGTCCTGCCAGTATGCTAATGCTTATGGTAAGGGCAAGATGCCACTAGTGAAGATGGAGGCAGAAAACGTGATGGCAGCACCAATGGTGGTAAGTGCTAACAGTGTGGCTAAGAGCTTTAGCAATGTCATTAAGAGTTTGCTTAGTTGTTTGAGGAGCTTTCTTTTAACAATCAATTCTTCTTCTAGCACCCCATCAAGGATCTGTTGGCATTGGCTGGTACAAGAATGGGGGAGAACTGGGGAAAGGTTTGAATCAGCAAGGAGGTGCTGCCAGTAGCATTGGAGCGGGGTTGCCAGCATTACTGCAGACTCCAAAGACTCCAACAGATGTAACAGGGACAAGGCCAAAAGTGATGACAATACCAAAGGTAAGTTTCACAGGTTTGTTATGGCTTCAAGGGTGTCAACTGTAATCATTAGCAGAAGATGCTGAAAGACAAGGAGAGAGCAGCAACAGAGGGCAAAGAGAATGACAAGGAACCAGTAAGCATTCACTTTGGATGGTAACAGTCAAGCACTAACAACTCTTTCAGACTCCTTTGAAGGAAGAAAAAGGGAAGCAGAAGGTGAAGTTGGGCAATAAGGAGAGCAATGATGAGGTAGGAAATATTGTGTTAGCGGTGTTTAAGTCATGCTAACAGCTCTGTTTACAGTTTGTGCTGCCTGCATTGTTCAATGACCAAGAATTGCAGTGGCTGCTGAAAAAGCACCTCTCTTCAATGGTGCTGGACAAAAGTTTGGGTGCAGGCAAACATGTTGGAAGGAAGGAGAGAAAGTTAGCAGCCCCTGCCACAAAGGCAGCATTTTGAGAGCAGGTTGGGGCAGTAGGAGTTTCTTTGTTGCTCCTTAACAGTTCTTAGCTAATAGTTGTGGACAGTGTGACAGTTGTTGGGCCTTAAATGACCCAAAGAGTTGCTGGTACTTTACTGGCACATTTCCCTACTTCCAGTGCAATGAGATGAGTAAGAGATGTTTGGCTCACAGACAGTCATCACAAAGGAGGTGCAGAAGTCATAAGGGAGAGAAGGTAGAAGATGTGGCTATAATCAAGGCTGCCAGGCAGTATCTGGAGGGTCAGCAGGAGATAACGGGGCAGTGGGGCTCTCACCATTAAGATGACAATGCTCTTACTGCCTACAAGGCAGGAGGCACCAGTAGCAAAAGGGGAGGATAAAAGAAAGAGGCTGTTAAGGAGTGAGGGTTCCAAGAGCCAATTAGTAGTGGATTCAAGCAAAGACAAGGAGCTACTGTCACCTATGAAGAGGGCTAAGCAGTGCTGCATGGAGTCCAAAGGAGGGTACCCAACCAAGGGGTCATGAGAGGCAACTCTGCCAGAGGAGAGAGCAGTAGTGGCAATGGCCATCAAGAGGAGTCTGTGCAGTGGTGAGAGGCCAGAGGAGGCAGGGCTGGTAGCAGGGCCCAGTGGCACTTGGTAAGTGACTACTCTATTTTGTACTGATGCTAACAAGTCAGTTTTGCTTAACAACAGGCTAGTAGAAATGAAGATGCCCAAGGTGGAGATAGGCAAATGAGACTGGGGTCCCAGATCACCCACAGTGAGTTTCTAGTGCTAACAACTCTTTCACTAGCTGGTAGACTTTGGCCCTCCTCCTTGTGCAACAGTGGAGGAGAAGGAGATCTTATGGCTCAACAAAGACATACTATTACTATTTAACCCTTGGGAAGACCTAGAGCAGTATAGAGCAAGAGCATCAGAGATCCGTCATTTGATGAACACAGAGCTAACAGTGGTGGAGAATGATCTACAAGCAGTGCAAGTGTGGTACAGCATGCTGAGGAGGGTGGAGGGCATACTGCAGCGGTACCAAGATGATTGCAATGCCTTCATCACTTGGCAGGTTGAAGTAGGGGTGACAAAGGAGCACTGGGGCAGGTTGTGGGATAGGGAGCTGCTGTCAGATGACTTTGCCTCCCCTTTTCCCTAGAAAAATTTTATTCAGTTTTTTGTATCACTATTGCAGACTGACTCTCTTAAGGGGTCTTTATAAGTCTTTGGACAGTGTTTGCTTGGACCATTAAGATAATGGTCTGGGAAAGTGTGAACAAGAGTGAATAAGCAAACATGAATAACAAATAAAGGAATAAGAAAAGAAAAAAGGTAAATGCTCAGTAGATCATCATGACGCTTGTGCAATGTCACTTAATGACTGCGTCTTAATGAAGGGTGGATTGGGGAATGGTGGTAACAAGTCAAGACAAAAATAAAGGGCTTAACAATAAATGATAAATGGTCCATGGAAGCGTGGGTAGGAAGAATGTCTATGGCAATAGGAAAAAGATGTAAGTAAAGGAGAAAAGATAACAAAACAACAGAAATGAGGGCTTATCAAAAGCCATTAGGGTTTTGAGGTTTTAGCAGTGAGTGAGGATGATAAGTGACCATTTAGATTTGGTAAATGATGTTTTCTAGTCTTCTTTGATGGAGTTGTCCAATAGTTCTTTGTGATTATCAAGTGTGTCTTCATTGTCTAATAAGTCAGTTTCTTCTAGCATCCTTAAACAGTTGGTATCAATATTGAAGGCATTGGTAGGGAGGAAGATGTGTTCACAGGTGAAGTAAGAGACTAAACAAAAGGCAGCTACCAGTCAATGGAGTACAGATCCATCTAGTTTGCAGAGAATGTAAGCACCTCCTTGGTTATGGGAGATTACCACTAGTGGTCCTAGGTATCAAGGTCACATCTTCTTGTTGTGAGTGACTTCTATCCAAGTGTTCCTAATTAATACTAGGTCTCCTTGCTTGAAGTTGTAGTCTTGAATTGTAGTGGCATGTTTTTGTTTGAAACAAATAGCAGCTAAATAGTGGGCAGTAAGAACAATGTCATGTAAATGGTTGAGATTGGCTTGTCTTCATTGGAGGTCAATGGCACATCAGGAGATGAGGTTGGTAGTTGTTAACAAGGAATCAGGAGGTGGCGGGAGGTAGGTCACTTTTATGATGTCAGCAGGAAATAAAGGATGGGTACTGGTAGTGGCATAGTAAGGGGAACAGCTCATGTGTTGGTGGATGGTAACACATTCTGACTAGAAGACAGAGTAAGCAGCTGAGCTCCACTTAGACTAGTCTCTGTTAACAGCTTTGAAGAGGGCTTGTCTAATGTCAAAGTGGAGTCATTTGGCAATACTGTTAGCATGTTTGTTGTATTCAGAGATGCAAATGTGGTTCAAATGGTACTTATTAGCAAGGTAAGCAACACCTTTGATGATGGGGGGCCATTATCAGTAACAAATTTGTTAAGAGTGCCCCAACAGCAGATGATGTCTTTGAAGGGCCACTTAGCAATGGTGTTGGTATTTTCATGAGCAAGCATGCAGAATTTGGGGTAGTGGATTAACAAACAACATCCTTGAATGATATACTTGAACTTGTTAGAAGGCAGCATGAATATTGTGTCAATATAGATCTTGCTGAAGAGGGCGATAGGCATCATGACAGTAGGCAGTATGAGGACTTTGGTCATTTGGTGAACTTGGCAGATGTGGCACAAACATATGTACCAAACAATGTTGGCCACTACCTGGGGCCACCAGAAGCATTCCAACAAGGCAGCCCTCATAGAAAATGGACTGCAATGTTCAAGGTTGTCATGCATAGCATGTAGAATGCAAAGTTGAGAGTTGGCTGGTATGAAGAGCTTGTGGTTGCCATTAGGATTGCGTCACCAAAGAGCCCAGCAGTCATTTGAAGTCAGTAAGCCATTGCTTGATGAGTTTGACTCTCTAGTTACCCACAAGGGCCTTGGGGGAACAAGGGATGTTGTTGTATGAAAGAGAGTCAGTAAAAGCTGGGGTCAAGACTTTAGTAAGGAGAATGGTGTTGTTAACAAATGTTGCTAGGGTTGGGGGGTAATGGGCACATGGAGGTAGATCAGGGGTAGTAGATGTGGAATGAGCTAGGGTAGTTGGTAACTGAACATGGTGTATGAATCCATGCATACAATTGATCCAGTCTTTGAAGACTTCATTGTTGGTATTGTCCAGGAGAGGATTGGTAGGCTGTAATGGTTGTCACAAAAGTCCATCACGTCCATGAAAAGTTCTTTTAATGTGCACGAGTTCAAAATGAAACATAAGGATACTCAGAATTCAGCAGTTCATACTAGTGAAATGCTGTATGTCAGAGTTCTGCAGTATACCTTTGATGTAGGATGCATCAACTTTGATAATCAGGTTTCTAACACCTAGGAAGTACATGCATAGTGCCTGCAAGGCCTAATACAGACTGTAAATCTCAAGCTTAGGCTGACTGAAGTGAGCTTCCCATTTGTTAAGGGTGATGGATCTGAAACAGTTATAGCAATGTTGCTTGCAGTTGTCAGTAGTGCACTGGCAAAGATAGAAACCAATCACTATGTAGGAAGTGTTGACCGCTAAGATAACAGGATTGTTGGATGCATAGTCAATAGGAACAAGAGGTTTAGTTGTCATGCAAGGCCTGAACAAGGTCTTTTTGGGTGTTAAGTTGGTCTGGTCCAAATTTGAAGGGGATTCCCATGCAGGTGAGTTTTGCTAGGTGGTAAGCCACAATGGGCAAAGTTCTTAACAAACATTTGGAGAATGCCTATGGTGCCTAGGAAAGTGCAGACTTCAGTTAACAACTGGCAAGAGCCTTAGAAGTCCAATAGCACTAAACAATTTTTGTCAGGAACATGACTGTTAGGGGTACAGATGTGGCCAAGGATCCTGAAGGTAGGTGTGCAGAGGACTAGCTTGTGATTGGAGAAAGTACCACCACAGTACTTCATTTGCTGGAGGACTCAGTTCAGGAGCTCAAAGAACTCCCAAAGTGCTAAACAAATGTTGGGGTTGTTGGAGTGCTTAGCAGAGATGCCATTAATGAGTTTTTAGTCCTTTGGGCCTTTAATGCCTATGTCGTCAATGAAGCTGAGGGCATTATGGGGGATCTTGGGCTGGAGGATGTAGGTGATGTCATTGTGGAAGATAGGCACAGCATTGGTCCATCCCATTGGTAGTGTGACTGAACAGAGGGTCCTAAATAGTGTCTGGAAAGTCATTAAGTTGTGGGAAGCAGAATTGATAATGTGCTTGTTGTAGCCAACATAGAGGTCAAGAGTGGCACTGCAAATGCGACCAGCAAAGGATTTGGCAATGTGGTCAGGAAAAGGAGGAACTCCAGAGTGGCAAATGATGACTTGGTTTAACAGCTTGAGACTGTGGACTAGGCATAGTTTACCGTTTTTCTTCAAGACACAGAACCAGTGGGACTGGTAAGCAGAGTTCAAGAGCTTGTAAATGCCAGTTTGGATCTTGCTATGGATGATTTTGCAGATTTCTTTCTCAAGGCCTGGTAGTATCAGTTGGTTATGCTGTACCTAGGAGACATGAGGGTTTGTCGATATGCAAATGGGAGGGAAGAAGTCAGGTCTTAGGCTACCTCTTTTGGGGTCTTTGCAAGCAAAAGTATTTTGTTGCTTAGTGACAAGGTCCACAAGTATGTTAAGTTCATCTTGGGTAAGAAAGCTGGTATCATATTCCTTAGCAAATGTTGCTTTGCAGTCATTGGTAAAACAAGAGGTCGGTACAAAGGGAGGGGGGTTAGAATCAAGCTTGGGTATGTTTGCTAAGGGGTCACCAAGGATGTGTCATTCAATTTGAAAGTCTTTGCTAACCTGGTTAGCAATGAGCTTCATCTTTATAGTGACTGGCTTATACTTCTTCTTGACTTGGACTCCTTTGCATTTTGGCTCAGTAACGGTGTAAACAGCTGGGAAAGGGACATTAATGTAAATGGGGGCTGAGGGGGTATTGAGCATTCTGGATGGGGTTTTCTAATATTTTGGGATTGAGTGGAGTATGCAATTGCACTATAACAGAGTGCTTTTGGTGGTCATATTCAAGGATGACTGCTAAGTCTTCCTCAGAGTTGTTAACCATGGGGAGGGTGGTGGCAAAAGCAACAGGGTGATCCTATGCTATACTTAGGCTGGACCTTCTTCTGCTTGTGCTGACTGCAGGGAAATGTAGGGATGGTGCAGCAAAGTCTGGTATTGGGGTCTGTTATTGTTATTGTGGTTTCTGTTTCATTAAGGGTGTTAACAATACTCTTGGTTAAGACATCAAAGAGGCAACTGAGCAAATCATCATAAGCAGAGGAGTGGAGAACGTGGACCTGAAGGTATAATGTGATACTGCCAATGGTGCAGGGAATGTTACAAGCTAGACTAAGAGATTTGTCCATAGTATCATTAGCACTCTGCATGTTCAAGATAATGCTAGGATTTTGAGAGACACCAAGATAGTTAGCAACTTCAGTGGACATGGAGATGATCTGGGAGCTGCTATCCACTATACACCCGATTTCTTTGCAGTTATCAACCAGGAGCATAATCAACCAAATTGATTGAGATTCCTATGCAACCATTAATGTTACTGGCTCTTTGCCAGGTGGCAATGACTTGATATATGCTTTGACAGGATCTACAGAGGTGACTTGTGCTCTAGCAGTGTCAGTAAGCAGAGAGTCAGTAGCAAGGGTGTCATTAAGGGTGAAGGAGGGTAGAGCATCATTGAGAACATTAGTAGATTGCTGGAAAGCAGTAATGTTAGGAGACATGGTCTGTTTAGGCATAATGGCATTTCTGAACTGGTTCCAGATGTTGTTAGAGAGGGAGCAGAGTTTTCCAACAGAGATGGTAAGCTTGGTCTGGAGCACCTAGTCAAATACCTGCTTGGACTGTTTGATATTGTAGATGGAAGCCATGCTTTGGTAAGCAGCATCAGGACATTTATCCAGGGCACTAAAGTCACAGTTGGTTTGGGGCTGATAATGAGATGAGATACTGGAATAAGAGTGGACAGGGGGATCAACCATGGGAACATTGTTAATGACAGGAGGCTTGGGAACTTTAGTGGCACCAGTAGCAGAGGCGGGGGCAGATTGGTCATTAGCAGCAGGTGCACTGGAAGAGGTGGAGTCATTGGCAGCTGTGAGGGGAACTGGTTTGTATCTCTTGGCATGAGGGATCTTGATCCCATTGAAGACTTCAGCTGGGCAACATAGGGTGAAGAGTTCTTGTTCCAATGCAGCGACACATCCTTCCCTGGATAGCATTCCTGGACTAGTGGCATCTGGTTGCAGAACCTCATGAATAAATGTCTGAGACATGCCGTGGAGCTGTTCCACATCAGGGTTAGCATTAGTGCTGAGGTGGCCAGTAAGCAGCTGGTTGGGGTTCAGCCTATGCCATTTGTTGATATGTTCCATGTAGAGCCATTTTCCAATGTAGTTGGGAATCATAGCACCAGATGGTAAGACAACCTTTCCCTTGTGATTCCAATGGATTTTTCCTTGACCAATAAAGCTTTCCAGCTTAGCACAATTGCTGCATAGCAGCATGGGACTAAGAGCTGTTACTGGCAGTCAATGCTGCCATCTTTTCCTCCATGCATGCCAAGGTGTTAATGATAGCAGTTGTGGCAATGTTGGGAGGTTCCTTTTTAATGATAGTAGTTAGTACGGAGGCAGCAGTGTAAGCAGTGGGGGTTTTAGCATTAGCAGTTGTCAGCTTTTTTGAGGTTGTAGCAGTGTCAGTACCCTTCAGAACTCAATGTGCCAGGCACTGGAAATCTCTATAGTAGTCCAAGAAGTGTCTGAGAGTGGTGATACCAGCAGAGAATGTCTGGTTAACGAGTTGCTTGAGGTGCTGGAGAGTGTAATGGGCAGATTTTTCAGCTCCAGGATATATACAAAAGACCGCTACTTTCCACTTGGCATATGTATGGTTGCTAAACTCTGGCAAGCCAAATCATAAGACACATACCAAGCAGCATATTCCTTTTTCTGTTTGTCATTGTTTCTTGAGGGCAACTCTCATCCCATTTAGGCATGGTAGAGTTGTTGCAGGGTGGCATGTGGCAAGAAAGACAGGCATCACCCATGTTAGTAGCATTAACAGGTGTTGGTAAAGGGGTAGTGGTTTGGACTGGGGAATAGGGATTGAGAGTTAATATGGGTAGCAGTGCATTGAGGAAGTTATCACTGTGATGGCTTGGGAAGTTCTCTAGAAATTTGTTAACATCAAGAAGCTTCCTAGGGGTAGTGAGTTCCTCTTCAAAGTTACAAGGTGGAAGTTGTCAAAGGGGTTAACAGTGATGAAGGGTGGATATCAAAAGGGATAACTGGGAGCAAAGATTTGGTAATGAGATGTAAGCAGTTTTTAGCCTGAAGGTGAGTTTCCAGTGGAATTTTGCTATAGAACCATGCTTAGGCTGGATTTCATAAAAAACCTCTACTTTAGTTTTCAGACTTACAGCCAGTAAACTACTACATAACTTAAATACAAAAACTCATCTCATTAGAACAGTTTAGTGTGATTTACTACCAAGCCCCAGAACTACAGTATTTTGCTTTAGCCAAGTACTACATCTGGAGCCCACTGCAAGGAGCTTTGGTTTAGTAAATTATGTTGAAATATTTGTTGTAAATACTTTGTTCACAGAGGACTTGTAACACCCAATAAAATCAATATATTGTTTGCACCAACTGGGTCATCACCTGAGAGGCTTAAAACAACATAACCAAGAAAATCCACCATGTTCAAGGCAACTAGAACATGTGGTAAAACTAGAACCTCAGACATACCAGTCATTGATAACCCAGAACATTTGCTCTATGGATGTCAAAAACTACCAACCCAAAACACAACCCAACCAATTGTCAACATGCCAGCTGAGCCTATCAGGCAAAAGCTGCCATTGTCAACAAGCAGGGATGCACCAAAGTTTGTCCATATGCAGCCTATGGAGGTATGATGATTCCTTTGAAAGATGGAAAGTCTCTTCAAAGCAGCAGGAATAAACAACAATGAGGATGGAGTATGTGGATGCAGAAACAGATAGTGAATGCAGGGGATTAGACAGCCTTAGTGATGTGTCAATGTGGGAGGCATTTGTTAATGATGTGCAGGATGCTTACCTGGAAGCAATCTCCAACATGGGGAGCATTGCTGTTCTGAATAAGATCTGCTGTAAACATGTGATATTAGGACAGAATGATGCAGAGGAGATCCATGCATTGATTAGAAAGTTCAGAGCAGAGGCTAGGAAGTTAAAGGACATAATAGGCAATGGAGCCTTAGTAGAAAAATTTACCAAGTGTTTTATGCCAACATTCCATGAACTTATCTTAGCTCAAGCATTACAAAAATATGGACATTACAACAATGCAGGGAGAAAAAGACATAAGGATGATCACTACAATTTAAAAGAGCTTTTTAATGTAGTGACAATTCTTGTGGATGATGGAACAGTAGTAAGGGAGAGGAGTGGAGAAAAGGAAAAAGTGCCAGGAGTCATCAAAGTTAAAGCAGAATCTGATGCTGAGACTGAAGATAGACTGGCTAACTTGCAAGATGGAGTAGTAGCATTAGGCAGAGAGTTGGGCAGGTTGAGGAGCTTCATGCAGACCATGAGCAACAACCTCAAAACTGCTAGTCAGTTTATCAATACCAATAGAGGGGATGGTGTGTCAATAGGTCCAGTCACCTACCCTTCACAATTGTCTGGAGGGAAGTCAACACAGATCAATTGTTATCACTGTCAGAAGCTGGGTCATTGTACCAATGATTGTGAATACTTGAGGAAGCAGGTTAGTGAGGAAAAGCTCATCATGTTAGACGGTGGACCATGGTTATCATCTGGTGAGCTTATCCCATGCAATCCTCTAAATGTACCTGCCCAGAGATAGGATCAACATGCAGAACTTAAAAGCCAGTCTGGTAACAACAAGGAGTGGTGCTAAGGGAGAAGTGGGACAGAAAGGATGGGAGGGTTTTTAGAGGACTCAATGAGGGCAGCAAGAGGGGAGAAGAAGGTCCCCAGGATAATAGATGTACCCTTGTTGCCAGAGAGTAGAGTTAAAAACCCAGCTATTGGAGAGAATAGAGTTGAGAAGGAAACATTACCATTTGATCAGGAACCTGCCTTGAATGGTGACAAAGTAGTCAGGTTTGAAGCAGACAGAAAGGAGAATTATGAACCTAGAAGTTGGCAGAGGAAAGAGGAAGTCATAGTCAACAAAATCATAGATACAGAGGTGACAATTTCTATTGGAGAACTACCTGAAGCTATCTAATGTAAGGGATGCTTTAGAAAGATCTTGGGAAAAGACACCATCTAATATTCCCCCTTATTCTTATGGTTCCCTTCTTTCCTTCTTTGCCTATTTTTGATGATTTCATATTCCAGTTCTTCCTATCTTTTTATTCCATGGAGTAGGATGTCAGATTCCTTGATTATCTCTTGATTAGAGTTATCTGGCAGAAATCTGCTATGTCCACCATTCCAGCAATAATAATCGATATTTAATGTCCATTTTTTTTCCCCCTGCTTGTCAGAATACTCTATTATTTTATTAGCCCTTCAGTAATGTGAATTATTTAAGTGCTCCCACATTTTTCTAGGTTTCTGGAGAGTTGTCTGCCTGTTATACCTACAGTTTTCAGCATATAGTATGGTTTGTTTTAACCAGGACTTATGACTTTTGACATAGAGTCATAACACCTCCACCTCTACATCAACTATCAACAGGATGACTGGCAGCATGACCTACCCCTGGCCAAGTTCACCTACAACAACATGCCCCACTCTGCCACTGGAGTTTCCCCTTTCTATGCCAACAAGAGCTACTACCCCCAGCTCACCCTCTCCCTCAATAATATCTCCTTGCATGTTGCCCACAAAGTTGTGCAAGACCTCCATTCCCTTTATCAGTTCCTCCAGGAAGAAATTGACACCACCAACAAGGCCTACACCAAGCACACCAATTCCCACTGTGAACCCACCCCCAACTGGACCCCCAGAACCCTTGTGTGAGTTGGTGGGTTTTGATGTTGTGCTGGTCAGGCCAGAGTCCAAAACCAACAAGGAAGAGGTGTGAGGGAGAAAGAAGGAGTCCTGGGTGACCCCTAGAGACATTGAGCATATAGCTAAAAGGATTTCTTGAAGCTGGGGCCTGAATGGCAAAGAACTGCTGGCTGAGAGCAAGTTGGGTAGTATTGTAGGTGAAAAGGCCCTGTTTTTCAGCTTCTAACCAAGTATAGGCATTGTCCTGAGTGAGAATTGACATGTCCAGAGCAGGAGAAGGGCCTGAGGCAAGGGTGGGAGGCAAAGCAGAGCAGGGACCAAAGGGAGACAGATGAGGGATGTAGCAGGCAGTTGTGAGGCCTTGAAAGCAAAACTCAGGCAGAGGGGGAAGCACAACTGACTGGGTAAACCCATATCAGTTAGGAGAGACTTATTTTGCTGTAAGAGCAACCTCAGAGAGCTGTGAAAGTCACACCACTGGCAGAGGAATATCCAAAGATGTATTGTGGCTAGCTACTCACCTGGCAGAGGAAGATCTCAAGAGAATAAGTCTGGGGAATCTCTATGCCAGGCTGTGGATGCTTCTGGGGCCTCAGAAGCATGGAAATCAACTATACAGTATGCAGAAGCCACTGAAAAAGACTGTGAGAATAAAAAGATAAAAACTCAGACATTGCCAGAGAATGGATTGGTAATGACCATCAGGTGCCTCTGGCAATGTCAGGTGGTCAGGAAAAGCACCAACAGACCTAAGTTCAAGTGGCATTGTTAAACATCTCCCAAGGCAGTAGCTGCTGAGTGCCAACTGCTATTGTCTAGGTGTCAAGCAGAGGAGTGAATTCAACCTTTATTTTTCATTAGTTTCTATTTTCCTTCCTTTTTAATGTCTTGCTATTACCAGTTATTGTTTAAAAGGATATAACCTGGATAGTTCACAAGGATATGGAAGAACCAACAGACCTAAGTTCAAGTGGCATTGTTAAACATCGCCCAGAAGATGTTTGAGGACATGTCAGCTAACAACAAACTTCTCTTTTAGAAACCTTTATTGCATGGCATGGACCCAGTGCATTGTGAGGGTGCAGGCCAGGCTTTGCTTGTACTTTCTCAGGCCAGTGGCTCCAGCAGAGCAGGTGGGCAATTGCCAGTTTTTCTAAAAATGCCCAAAACTCCAATGGAGGGCATTAGCACTAGCAGGCTGAATGCACCAATGGTAAGCAGTATTGTCATTCTTTAGTATTTGTCATTAACATTTGGTCATTAGCTCTCAAGGAAGCAAAGAGTGGAAGGGTCAGAAGGCAAGAAGGACAAAGTGAGTCATTAACCTCTTTGCTTAACGTTTACCACCTTAATATCTGGATGCAGTGCAGCAAGGGAAAAAGTAAGGCAGTTGTTAATGTAGAGTCTGAGTCTGAGGTTCCAGTAAATGCCCATTTTTCAAGGTGTCAATGGATGCACTAGACTCCTAAGAAGGCAAAGAGAAAGGGCAAGGGAAAAGTGTTTGCATAGCTATTGCCATTGTCATCAGAGACAGAAGCAAGTGTCCTGGCTTTGCTCACATGTCTCTTTACTTCATAACTCTTTTTGTTAGTGCAATGGCTGCTGATATGACTCTATGTCTAAAGCCATAAGTCCTGGCTGAAATAAACCATACTATGTGCTGAAAACTGTAGGCATAACAGGCAGACAACCCCTCAGAAACCTGAAAAACATGAGAACATGTAAATAATTCATATTTCTGGAAGACTAATAAAATAATAGAGTATTCTGACAAGAAAGGAGATGAAAAATGGACATTAAATATTGATTATTATAACTGGAATGGTGGACATAGCAGATTTTTTGCCAGATACCTCAGATCAAGAGATAATCAAAAGATCCAACATCTTACTCCATGGAATGAGAAGATAGGAAGGACCAGAATATGAACACATCAAGATTGGGCAAAGAAGAAAGGAGGGGAACTATAGGAATGAGGTGAAATAGTCCAGAACAGGAAGAAAGAATTTTAGGAATGATTTTAACTAGGGAAAAGACTCATGGGGAAAGATGACAAAAATTGGAAATACTGGTGCCACAAAAATGAATAGGATGGATGATGATGATCAAAGAAGAGGCAAGAACATAAGAAACAAAGTAGGAAGGCTTATGAAGAGCTGGGTAACACTCTGAGCTCGGGAGAGTACTTGGTATGTTAGAACATATGAACTATCAAATACTCTAGAAAGTAGAAGGAAAAGGGCTGGCTCAGGAAAAGTCAGGACATCGGACCACATGGAAATATGAATGTTAGGAAGAAGGGTATCGGATGAATATGTTCCTAGTATGTTTCAAACAGCTGGAACAAGTACATTCATGTCCTTCCAAGACACATGAATGTTTTCCTGGAAGTAGAAGAACTCCGGAATATGGTGACTCTAGGACTTGTCAGGCAAGCCCCAGAAGCATCAGAAGTCATGGAATATGAAGGGATAGGTGGAAGGGACAGAATATTAGGTCTTGAGGCAGCAGGAGGGACCGATGTTATTGTTCCCTCCTCAGAACATGAATGTTTCCTGGAAACAGTGAAACTCCGGAGATTCTTCATGAGTCTATCATGTTCTATGCAGGAAAGGGTTATCAATTAACTTATTGGTAACGGAACATGGCGGATGGACGGAAAATAGGCAATGTTTCAAGGGAATTCAATGGAAAAGGGATATAGTAATCTACTTATAGAATTCTCAAGTCACATGGAAAGATGGTCTGTGCACCCATTAGAACAGTATAAATAGAGTAGAAATAGGTTAGAATTGAGAGGCAATTAGTGGATAAAGGCTCGGTGGTTCCCAGGGAGTGAATCACTTAGGCTGGATTTCATTGAGAAACCTCTACCTTAGTTTTCAGACTTATAGTCAGGAAACTACTTACATAAATTTAAATACAAAAAACTCGTCGCATTAGAACAGTTTAGTGTGATTTACTACCAAGCCCCAGAACTACAGTATCTTGCTTTAGCCAAGTACTACATCTGGAGCCCACCGCGAGGGGCTTTGGTTCAGTAAATTACGTTGAAACGTTCGTTGTAAAGACTTCGTTCACGGAGGACTTGCAACACCCAATAAAAATCAATATATCGTTTGCACCAACTGGGTCATCACCTGGGAGGCTTAAAACGATGCAACCAAGAAAATCCACCGTGTTCAAGGCAACTAGAACACGTGGTAAAACTACAACTACCAACATACCAGTCGTTGACGACCCGGAACGTTTGCTCCGCGGACAGCAAAGACTACCAACCCAAAACACAACCCAGCCACTTGTCGTCATGCCAGCTGAGCCTGTCAGGCAAAAGCTGCCGTTGTCAACAAGCAGGGATGCACCGAAGCTTGTCTATACGCAGCCTATGGAGGTACAACAGTGTGATTGAATTGCCCAGCCCCAGAACTACAGTATTTAGCTTTGGCAAGTACTACACTACTGGGCAATTAATGACCTGGAGAGATGTTAGTATCCCACTGGTACCATCTCTTGTTACCAATGTGATGAGGCTCACAGAGGCTGCTTGTAACACAAGCAATCATTATAAAACCAGAAGGGCCTCAGTAAGGAAAAGACTGTAGGGAGGGCAGCAGAAGTAAAGGTGACAAGACAATTTTTGGAGGAGCAGTAGGAAGTAATGGAGGATGGCAAGGCCATTGTTGTTAAGAAGGCAATGTTAAGCCTGCCAACCTACCAAGATGGGGCAGTAGGAGGGCTAGGGAGTAATAAGAAGGGCATCTTCAAGAGCAAGGCAGTGGTTGAGTTGAAGGATGAGAAAGAGGTAGTGACTGGTGGCAAACAAAGTGCTAAGGTGTGTCTAGTTGCTAAGGGGTAAGCAGCACCATTTGGAGATGCCTAGGGACAACACAAGAGAGAAGGTAGCAGAGGTGGCTAAGGATGTGGCAATAGGGCAAGTGACTCAACTTGCTGAAAGAGCCAGAATTGCAGACACAGATGCTAAGTCTGCTGAGCCAGCACTCATGGCTAGAGCAAGTGGGACATGGTAAGCTCTTTAATGCTTATGTTTACTGCCTTAGCAACCAACCTGATGAAGCAGTGCCTGCAAAGGACAAGGAAGTGCCTAGTTCTGAGCCCTTGTATCCAGTAAGCTATAATGCCTGTATGCTAAACCCTCCTATTGTTAACCTTAGTCATTAGGGACACTGGGGTCCTCCACCTCCTTGCAATGTTACCAAAAACAAGGTTGACTGGCTAGGGGAAGAACTTCCCTACCCAGTACTCTTGGACCCTCAACTCAACCTTGCATTACTGGAAGTGGGCTGGTGACACTGCATGCATTTTGGAGAGGGAACTAGTGGTGGCAGAATGAGGCTTTTGAGCAGCAAGAGCCAGGTTCAATGTGGTTTAGCAATTGGTTTCCATGCTGGCTTGTTATCAAGACAACTGTGACTTGTTAATCAGTTGGCAAGCTGAGAATGGTATGACCCTGGAGTGGTGGAAGCCTTCAGTAGATGGGCCTCTTCCTACCAACAAGGACTTCTTAGACTAATGTGATTGCCTAATGCTGATGCCTGAAAAAAAAAAAAACTTTGTAGTGCACTTGTTAGTGGATAGTGTCTGGACTTTTTCATATGTAACAGACTGACTCCCTCAAGGGGCTTTAGAAATGTAATATATCATCACCCACAAGATTGTGCAAAGTAGAATTGAGGCAGTTGTGGCAAATGTCTCAAAAAAAAAAAAAAAGAAAGGATCTAAATGCTTAGTAGATCATCATGGCACTTGTGCAAGGCCACATAATGGCTGTGGCTTAGACAAATAGGTAAGAAGGAAGGGAAAATAGCACAAATGAATCAGGAATAAGAAGTCAAAACTCATCAGTAAGAAAAGGTAATGTGTGGCACATAACATGTGATTATATAATGTCTAGCAAAGTTGGGATTAGGATTAAGCATTGAGTTTTGAACATCAAGGCCTTAACTGAGTATGTGAAGCTCAAGGACTTTGCAATGGAATAAGAGTGATTGTTACTCATATCAACACCAGAGACTTCTCACATGCTGGATCTGAAGGAGATTTGCCTATTTTATTGCACAGACAATAATTCCCAGTTTAATTACTAATAATTGACAAAATAAATAAATGTAAGTGTAACTTTAAATACAATATCTTCTTATTACTAACCTCTTCTAATCTATCTAGCTAAACTTTGTACTTTTAAATCAGGATCTTGTAGAATTAGCTTATATAGTTTCTGTCTGATATTCACCTTATATAATGAGGAAACATTAAGTTGATGAATTTGAGTTTTGAAGATTAAGCATCAAGTTTTGAAGACAAGGGTCTAACTAAGCACAGAAAAGTTGGGGCTGGAACTAAGCCTTGAGTTTTGAACACAAAGCCCTAATTGAGTACAGAGGGGCCAAGATTAAGTATTGAGTTCTGAACACAAGGCCCAAACCAAGCTTGCAAGGTTGGGGCTCAAATCAAGCATTGAGGTGGCTGACAATGCCCTTACTCAGCTTTTGAGGCTAGTGCTGGGATGCAGTTGGGGTTTTGAGGTGAGTTGTCAACAATAGTTTTCCCTGTTCTCCCTACAAACTACTGTCACTCCAAGATAGCCTTTGGACTTCATGCATACCCTTCCTAAAACAAGTCAGTGAACAAGTTTGTAAAGAGAATGAAGGCAATCCAGGAGAAGGAAAGGCATCCCTAGCTATGACAAAAGATGACATGTCCCAGTACTACAGTTGTGAACATATCTCTGCATGCTGTGTGACTGAGCCTTGATCTTTATCCCAGTCCCAAGTAGTACAATCTTGTCCCTCATTCTTTATCCCTTTCCAGTGCCCTAATTCCTTGCCCTTGCAGTCCTAGGGTTCATTCTGGGTAGGCAGGGAAAAGCATAAAATCTTGCTATTAATCTGACTGTCATCACTTTTGGGAACTCAACCATTGAGTGAACACAATCATGATCATTTTACCTCTTTTTTGTTACCACTGATTGCTGGCATGTCTGTAGCTGTTTTTCCTGGGTTCATTTGTGTTTTGTAAGGTAAACTGAGGTAAGGCTTTGTTGAGGACAACAGTTGATCACTTCCTAATTTGGACTCTACGCTAGCATGTACTGTAGGGGCAAGAAGAACAGTCATTGATGATCCCATACACATGACAAAAAGTCCGTAGACAACAGCCAGAAGTGAGGGCCGGCGCTGGCCTCCGCTTGGACGGCTTGGAGCTGGGCCTGTACATTAGTCGGATTCTTCTTGTCCTGGTCCGATGTATTGTCGGCCATTATCTCCATGATGTACAGTGCATGTCTATTTGGTGGTTGGAACATGTTCAGTTGTATAACCATTCTGTTATAAAACCCTACAGTCGGACTTGTACAGAACACATAAAACACAATAGCGACACATAGCAAAAGAACTCTTTCTTCAGGTGGTCATTTCAGGCTGCACTTTTAGATATCCTCATCTAGACGAGACGTTACTCCCGCCCAGGAAAAACCAGTATTCAGGCCGATTTACTTGCCTTGAACGCGTCCGTTGACCTTGGAGCCATCCTCACCATCAGTAGGTCCTGTAACAAAACTTGAAAATATCTTCAACAGTAGCTGCAGTGTCGTTGCGCTTGATAGCGCCGTAGTTACCAGCTCGACCCTCCACAATATCAGATATGTCATCTAGAGGAGACGTTACTCTTGTGTCCCAAAAAAACAGCATTCAGGTCGATTTACTTGCCTTCAGCTTATACTTTGACCTTGGAGACGTCCTCATCATCAGTAGCTACAGGGGGAGGCCTGTAACGTAGAATGCTGAAAAAGTCTTCAGCAGTAGCTGCGGTGTCGCTGCGTTTGATAGTGCCGTAGTTTCCGGATCTACCCTCCACAATAGCTTCAGCACGCTTGCCAGTACCATCGTTGGTCTGCGCCTCGATACGTTGAGAGAGCTAAGAAAAGTGATCAAAATGGGTACACAGTCTGCGAGGCAGATCAATGATTCTACCTTGTCACTTGTTGGAGCAGCGATGGCCAGGGAAGCCATAACGCTCATGAGAATAATCGTCGTCTTCATCTTAGAGATTCAATGGACTGGGTTTGGGATGCTCAGAGCCTTCAAAGATACGTATTCAGAGGATGAGGACTTCCATGATTAACAAGCTTTCCTTTCTGATATTGGAAACTAGATACGTAAATATAGTTCCATAATTCATAAGCTTTCCTTCTTATGTTTAAAAGGAATGGAAGGATCCTTCTAGGGGTCCATACTGTCCGTTTGCAGTACACGGCCGTATGAGAATGGAAAAAAAGCAGCCCCGAACCGTGCACGGCCTTAACGGTGTCCTACGGTAAGATTCACTCGAAATATGGCGCGCTGCAGGAAAATCTTGTTCCTATAGCCGATGCTCGTGAAACTTTGATGCTCGTGAAATTTGTACATATGACATTCTACAATCATCGTCCTTTCCCTGCGCTGCAAGAAAACTGAACACATATGTACCAGACAAGATGCTGGTGATGAGTTCCTAGGTTTTGGTTTTCTTTCTTTCTTTCTTTCTTTCTTTTTTTTCTTTTCGTTTTTTTTTCACCAATCACGATACTTAGGACTTGGATTTTCATTGTTTGTCTGGTAAACGTCTATTCCGCCAGTAAATGCCATAGAAGTATATTATATCCATGTAATTCCTATGTGTGACCTGTAACTTAGGTGCAGGACCCCCTTTAGCCACCTTCACCAGGTCCATCTCCACAGTTTCATGCAGGTGGAGTTGTTCTAAGACAGTCCCTGTGATCTGACAATGTCCCTCAAGGGTCTGGGTATAAATGAGGATATCATCCAGAAATACACAGACAACTCCTTCTGCAATGAGGTCACAGAAGATGTCATTCATTATTGTCTGAAAGGTGGCCAGACTATTGATGAAGCCAAAGAACATGACCAGCACTTCAAAGAACCAATGATTGGTTCAGAGTACCCCTTTCCACTTATCTTTTCTTATGCACACATTATTGTAGCCCCAACAGATATCCAACTTGTTGAAATAACATATACCTCAACGATTGTTAACAAGTTCAGGGATGAGAGGTAAGAGGTAATGGTTTTCCACTACCATTGCATTCAAGACACAGAAGTCCTAATCCAGATGAAGAGACTCATTGTTCTTCTTAACAAACAAAATTGGTGAGGCTATAGGAGACTAGAAGGGCATATCTCAGCAGAGTCCAGATTTTCCTGGAGGAATGCATCCAGCATAAGGAGCGAGTGGATACATTTTACAACTTTATAGTTCTGTGCCTGAGACTAGTTCAATGGCACGATATCATTGCTCATTCTGGAAAGGAATCAAACACCACCTTGGAAAATACATTATCAAAGTCATGCAAGTGATGAAGTACAGTGCTGCAAAAAACCTTGATCTGGGCCCTCTCCATGAGGGAATGCCAGAAGAGAAAGGATCTAGGAGGTCCAGGTCAGCAAAAGGAAGGTGCCCTACACATCAAGCACAGCTCCCACATACCCCTATTCTTTATATAAGACATAGATGAGTAATATGAGTTTCAGACTGACAAAATGTGAGTAATCCATGACGATAACAATACGTACAAATTGATGTAATGTTTTATAATTGAAGTCAGACGACGTCACCTTTAACAACCTTGTCAGACAGACTGCCTCTTATCTCAGGGATGCAGCTTCCACAGGTGTGGGTCATGGACACGCAATTATGTTGGACCGCGTCTCCTGGATTGTAGGATTTCAATCATCAGTAACCTCGAACCCCTTCAGACATAGAAGTGGGATAGGATGGCTTATCAAGGCGTTATCATGTCTACGACACAACAACCACAACCACCCTCCCCAAATCATAAGAACGAAGGAGATTCCTGTACGGTCCCCGAACAACAACGAGGACATCTTCAAAGGTATGGTAACGACTATCAGAATTTCGATCATAGTAGCAAGTGGATGCGTGCGACACTATGGAATGATACAGAAGGTTGAGGAATGTATAGCATGCACAAGAACTAGGGAAACCATTGAGAACAGAGGGAAGACGGAAGAGGGAAGTGTGGTCGGTCGAAAGGAGGCTGAAAATGCGGAGAAGAGAAGAGAAGAGAACAAAAGGAACGAGAACAAAGAAGGTTCCTGCCAGGCTAGCTCGTGCCGCAGAGCAGGAGACGTAAATACTTTCAGCATGGATGTCTGATAAGGTTGCCCTCCAAGGTAAGGTGTACATTCGACCGAGCAACTGCCCAAACGTGAAGCAAGGGGTCGACGGGGTCCTGCACTTGTCACAAGTTGTCACACATAGAAATTACATAGTAGATAATATACTTCTATGGCACTGACTCGCGGAATCGACGTTTACCATAAAAAAATGAAAATCAAGGTCCTAAGTATCTTGGTTGGTGAAAAAAAGAAAACCTGGCAAAATCTAAGTACTCATCACCGTCTCCTGCGCCACCCCAGCATTCTGTCTTGTACACATTGTTCAGCGTTTTTGCAGCGCAAGGAGAGCATGAATATAGAATGTCATATGTACAAATTTTGCAAGCATCGAAGTTTGAAGAATCAGTGTATTATGAATGAATAAGTACCTCAGCCAGTCTCACTTTGAATTCACCATTGGTAGTGGAGTACTACTGACGTCCTCTTTCCTTAGAGGCTAGTATTTTTACGTATCTAGCTCTCCTTTCCTTCACATTTCACGGAAGTATATTGTATCTTGCTATAGGGACAAGATGGTACCGCAGCGTGCCATATTCTAAGTGAATGTTACCGTAGGAGATGATACTGCAGCGTGCCATATTTTAAGTGAATGTTCCCGTAGGACAACGTTTAAGGCCGTAAATAAATTTTGCATACGGCACGGTCTACAGCTGCCTCTTTGCCGTTCTCATACGGCCGCGTACGCAAACGGACAGTGTGAACCCCTAGAAGGATCCTTCCATTCTTTTTAAACCTCAGAAGGAAAGCTAGTTGCTTATGGAAGTATCACGTATCTAGTTTTAAACATCAGAAAGGAAAGCTTGTTAATCATGTAAGTCCTTATCGTCTGAATATTTAGCTATATAAGGGAGCCTTGAAAACTCCGAACATCTCAAACCCACCTGTCCATTGAATCTCTAGGATGAAGACGACCATTATTCTCATGAGCGTTATGGCTTCCCTGGCCATTGCTGCTCCAAAGAGTGACAGGGTAGAATCATTGATCTGCCTCGCAGACTGTGTACCCATTTTGATCACTTTTCTTAGCTCTCTCGACGTACTGAGGCGCAGACCGACGATGGTACTGGCAAGCGCGCTGAAGCTATTGCGGAGGAGCATTTCGACAACAGCGTTATCAAACGCAGCAACACTGCAGCTACTGCTGAAGACTTTTTCAA
Source organism: Termitomyces sp. MG145 (assembly GCA_003313055.1). NCBI lineage: Eukaryota > Fungi > Basidiomycota > Agaricomycetes > Agaricales > Lyophyllaceae > Termitomyces > Termitomyces sp. MG145. Next base: position 13,565 of record QGOB01002100.1, on the reverse strand, counting down.
GATTCTACGTTACAAGCCTCCCCCTGTAGCTACTGATGATGAGGACGTCTCCAAGGTCAAAGTACGAGCTGAAGGAAAGTAAATCAACCTGAATGCTGTTTGTTTTTTGGGGCACAAGAGTAACGTCTCCTCTAGATGACATACCTGATATTGTGGAGAGTCGAGCTGGTAACTACGGCGCTATCAAGCGCAGCGACACTGCAGCTACTGCTGAAGACTTTTTCAAGATTCTACGTTACAAGCCCCCCCCTGTAGCTACCGATGATGAGGACATCTCCAAGGTCAAAGTACTAGCCAAAGGCAAGTAAATAGACTCAAATACTGTTTGCTTTGGGGGTACAAGAGTAATGTCTCCTCTAGATGACTTATCTAATATTGTGGAGGGTAGATCCGGAAACTACGGCACTATCAAGCGCAGCGACACCGCAGCTACTGTTGAAGATTTTTTCAAGATTCTACGTTACAAGCCCCCCCCTGTAGCTACTGATGATGAGGATGTCAACGGACGTGTTCAAGACAAGTAAATCGGCCTGAATACTGTTTGTTCTTGGGCGGGAGTAACGTCTCCTCTAGATGATAATACCTAATAGTGCAGCCTGAGATGACCACCTCAAGAAAGAGTTCTTTTGTTATGTGTCGCTATTGTGTTCTATATGTTCTGTACAAGTCCGACTGTATGGTTTTCTAACAGAATGGTTATACAACTGAACGTGTTCCAACCAAATATAAGTCCAAACACAAATGTACTGTCCGACAATAAATCTGATCAGGAAAAGAAGAATCCGAGCAATGTACAGGCCTGGAATCAAGCTGTCCAAGCGGAGACCATTTGAGCCGGGGGACAGTGCCGGTCCTCGCTTCTGGCTATTATCTACGGATTTTTTGTTGTGTTTGTGTGATAATGAATGACTGTTCTCTTGCCCCTACCGTACATGCTAGTGTAGCATAACATTAGAAATATATTTCCATGCTATTATTGTTTTTGCCTGTCTCCAATTAAGAGGCAGGCAGAGGACACTTCCCTTGTGGACACATCCTTGTGTTTATGGACACTTATTCCTGGACAATTCTCAGGGACACATGCAAACAGGTGCTAATCCCTTTGCTTGACAATGCACGGCTAGCTTCAACAACCAATATTGCAATCACTCTTCACAAGGGGATAGGATTGAGTTTATTCTATTTCTAGATCCCTTCAGGCACTCTTGGAATGCCTCTCCCCATCTCCCCCCAGCACTCTGGAACAGGCATCACCTGAGATATTCCCTCTGGCACCCTGTTGTGATGTCCAGACCTCTGCATTGGCAAAGATTCCTTTCCCTGTGCTCCCAGATGCTTATGACAGGAGTTGTGCCACAGGCAAACACTTCCTCCAGTCCTGCATCACCTACATCCAACTTGCCAGCCATGCCTTTGCCTCTGACAGCTCTTAAGATCACCTGGGTGCTCTCATATATGAAGCCCAGGCACGTGTCAACCTATGCACTCCAAGTGTTCTGATGCCTGGGTGGCATTAATAGTTTTGCAGATTGGGCAACTTTCAAAGCTGAGTTCCAGGCAAAATTCGTCCCCATCAATCCAGCAAAGACCATGGCTCTCTCCTTGTGAGACCAGGACCAGTACAGTCAAGGGAAGCATATGCTGGACAAGTATATTGATTCCTTCTGGGCACTTGTCAAGCAAGCTGGATACCTGGACAGCTTCCAGCTCTGTCTGACCTTCCAAGATGGCCTTCACCCCGCTCTCATCTACCAGATTGACAATCAGGGCCCAGGGTTAACCCAGTGACAAGCACATTGAGTCTTGGTTTAAGGTAGCCCGAGATCAATGGCAGCTCATGCAACTGAAGTGTGAGCTGCAGCAACTGCAGCCCTGCCCTGTGGCACTGCTTCAAGTGGCCTTCCCCACACCACTGGCAGCCTACTTAGCCCCCCACATGTTTCCTGCAGCCTTGCCTGCTCCTCCTCTGGCCTGGCCCTGACCCACAGGTATCCCCATGGAAGTGGATGCCTCAAGACAGTGCTCCACAACCCCACTGCTCTGCCATAGGTGCGGGAAGCCTGGCCACTTTGCATGCTACTGCCCCCAGGGTCTAGAGGTCCGGTATCTGTCAAACAGGAGGAGCTCCTGATGCAGCTGCTGGCCACAAAGGATGCTGCAAGGGGTCCTCACCAGACACAACCATGCTGGAGCTTTCCCTGGAGGATGTCGCAAGTGCCACCATACCCCTCCCAGAACTGGAAGAGGATTTTTAGTAGAGTGACAGATGAGTTGTATGCCTCTGCCACCTAGAGCTAATTGGTTTGCTTGTTTATCTCTAGAATCTGCCAATACATCCATCCCTGATAGCAATTCCATGACTGAACCTGAAGCCAAAAGTGTCCCCTTTGTCATACAAGATACCCCTCTGCCCAAGGAATTGGCCAAAGTGCCCCCTTCTCCTCCTCCCTCCTGTCATTGTCTCCTGGCCTGGGAGTACTGCCTCCTACGTTGTTACATAGTTGCTGTGGCACCATCCTCCAATTCTCTGCACCTAGACATAGAGGTTGAGATGACAGACATGCAGCAGATATGCAACATCTCAGCTCTGCTAGACAGCAGAGCCACTGGGTTGTTCATTGATGCAGTGTACATGCAGTGGCACAATCTCACTACTTGCCCCCTCACCCATCCCATCCCCATGTATAACATTGACAGCACCCACAACAAAGCCAGGTCAATCTGCTTGGTTGTAGACCTAGTCTTGCATTATTGCATGCATGTGGAGCATGCTGTCTTTGCCATCACAAGTTTGGGGAAACAGGACATGATCCTTGGGTTCACTTGGGTCCCCAAGCACAACCAAGAGATTGACTGGTCCAAGGGTGAGGTAGGGATGAGTTGGTGCCAACTCATCACCAGCATCTTGTCTTGTACAAATGTGTTCAGTTTTTTTGCAGCACAGGGAAAGGACAATTATTGTAGAATGTCATATGTACAAATTTCATGAGCATCAAAGTTTCATGAGCATCGGCTATAGGAACAAGATCTTCCTGCAGCGCGCCATATTTTGAGTGAATCTTACCGTAGGACACCGTTAAGGCCATGCACGGTTCAGGGCTGCTTTTTTGCCATTATCATACGGCTGTGTACTGCAAATGGACAGTATGGACCCCTAGAAGGATCCTTCCATTCTTTTAAACATAAGAAGGAAAGCTTATGAATTATGGAAGTATATTCACGTATCTAGTTTCCAACATCAGAAAGGAAAGCTTGTTAATCATGGAAGTCCTCATCCTCTGAATACGTATCTTTGAAGGCTCTGAGCATCCCAAACCCAGTCCATTGAATCTCTAAGATGAAGACGACGATTATTCTCCTAAGCGTTATGGCTTCCCTGGCCATTGCTGCTCCAACGAATAACAAGGTAGAATCATTGATCTGCCAATCAGGCTGTATACTCATTTCGATCACTTTTCTAAGCTCTCTTAACATACTGAGGTGCAGACCAACGATGGTACTAGCAAGCACGCTGAAGCTGTCGTGGAGGAGATTTTTGAAAACTACGGCGCTACCAAGCGCAGCGACAGTGCAATTACTGTTGAAGATTTTTTCAATGTTCTACGTTACAAACCCCCTGTAGCTACTGATGATGAGGATGTCTCCAAGGTCAAAGGACGCGCTGAAGGCAAGGAAATCAATCTGAATGCTGTTTGTTTTTTGGGACACAAGAGTAACGTCTTCTCTGGATGTCATATCTAATTATTGTGGAGGGTCCATCTGAACACCACGGCGCTACCAAGTGCAGCGACAGTGCAGTTACTGTTGACGATTTTTTCAATGTTCTACGTTACAAGCCCCCTGTAGCTACTGATGATGAGGATGTCTCCAAGGTCAATGGACGTGCTGAAGGCAAGTAGATCGGCCTAAATACTGTTTGTTTATGGAGAGGAGTAACGTTTCCTCTAGATGAGGATATCTAAAAGTGCAGCCTGAGATGACAACCTGAAGAAAGAGTTCTTTTGCTATGTGTCGCTATTGTGTCCGATATGTTTAGTACAAGCCCGACTTTCAGGTTTTATGACAGGAAGGTTATACAACTGAATGTGTTCCAACCAAATATTAGGCTCTATATTGTACATCATTGAGATCATGACCGACGATACATCTGACCAGGACACACAGAATTCGAGCAATGTACAGGCCCGGCTTCAAGCCATCCAAGCGGAGCCCATTTGAGCTGGGGGACAGCGCCGGCCTTCGCTTCTGGCTGCGGTTTACGGCTTTTTTGTTGTGTTTGTGGGATCATAAATGACTGTTCTCTTGCCCCTACAGTTACAAGTAATCTAGCATAGAATAACACTAAAAATATTTTTTCATTATATTATTGTTTAGTAAGAGGCAATCAGAAGATACTTCTGTTGGACTATACATCATGAACATAATATTCTGGTCAGCTCGGGCTAGGCATCACCATCACCCCTACAAGCTATGACTGTGCCTTCAACACACGTATGGAGCTTGTTGGGGGTTTGCCCCCAAACCTCAACTGTATCCTGGCCCCAACCTCACAAGCTTGGTTAGGGCTTGCCAGCCACCTCAATGCTTAATCCCAGTCCCAACCTTGCAAGCTTGGTTTGGACCTTGTGTTCAAACCTCAATGATTAATATCTCCAAGCATGTGAGAACTCTAGTAGTGATATAAGTAACAATCACTCATGTCTCATTTGCAAAGCCATTGAGCTTCACACACTCAATTCAAGCCTTGATGTTTCAAACTCAATACTTAGTCCCAGCCTCAGCTTCACATACTCAGTTAAGGCCTTGATGCTCAAGACTCAATATTGACTTCAATCTCGGCCTCAACCTTGCTGTGCTCAGTTAACTCAATGCTTAGTCTCAGCCTCAGCTTCCCATGCTCAGTTAAGGCCTTGATGTTCAATATTCAATATTGATTTCTCAAACAAAGCAGATAAACTCAAGTTCTTGTCCAATATTAAGCAAGTAGTGAGCTAGAAGCAATAGCCTGATAAATAGCCCCAATCAGCATATTGCCAGATCTATCATTAAAAATACATACATGACACTATGACTTTATCTTATTTTTTCCAATTTAAATTGTGCAAAAAGAGCTAAAAACTGACCAAACCTAAAGTTTTGCTCCCTTATATAACCTGAAAGCCCAAAATCATTTACATGATGTATATCAGGAGCTCAAGAGTTACTAATGAACTGCTATAAATATGTGTCAATCAATGAAATACTGTTTGACTGTACCTATACAGACCAATGTAAGTATGATCCTATGGTACGGTTAGTGATCAGTACATAAGTAGTGAAGTGGGTAGTTCACCCCTCATTCTCATATAAGTGACTGGGGGCGTTGAATGCAATGTGACCATGTTATCTCAATATATAATGGGACAACATGCATGAGAATTATGGCCAATGAAATAATGGGGTGACCAAAAGTTAACTACAGCATTTCTGACTAAGCTGACTCAGCCTGACTAAGCTTAGTCAGCGATGACAAATGAATTTCCTTTTAGAGTAACATGAAGTCTTTCTTGCCTATTTTGTGTCATATATTATGCAGATTAAATTAGAAAAAAATGTGGAGATACCTATATGATGCTTATCCTACCATTTGGCACCATCTCCAGGGTGTCACATGGTCTCTGTGTTTAGAAATGGCCAAACTTGATTTAGTGGACACTGTTTTTCATGCCTCATGTGTTTCTTGACACACATGACCAAACTTCCCATGGTCCCAAAGTGAGGGAAAGACTGGAACAGGAGGTCAGTAACATTCAACTTTGAGGTTGATCTACTTGGACTAATGAAGTTTAAAGCATGTGGACCTCAATCCAGAATATATTATATACCTTTAAATCAGGCTAGATCAGCTAGAATTCTACAAGGCTGGAGGGAGGAACATGCAGCTGATCTGGAAGGGGACTTTAATGATCTGAATCCTCAGAATGACATACTTTCTGAGGATGACTTGGAATATGTTTGTGCAGCCTTTTACCAATTGATGCAAAATCATTTAGAGTATATGGATGATCCTATAGACAATGAGGATGATCCTAACCCAGTTTGATTGGCCTTTGCTATGACTATCAACAAGTTTCAAGGTCAATCAGTCAAACAAGTTGGATTGGATCTTTGATCACCTGTGTTTACACATGGACAACTTTATGTGACACTGTCTAGGTGTACATCTGGAAATCATATCAAAGTGAGTTTGCCACCAGAAAATACAACAATGATGACAGCAAATATAATCTATCAAGGAATCTTGAATGGTTTGCAATTGTAAGTCTCACTTTAGATAAATTTTAGCATCTGATGATGAACAAATGGACAAATGTAATGATTGACAAATGGATAAAGGTAAGTATATATCTTGTAATATGATAACTTCTTATTACTAACTTCTTTTAATGTATCTAGCTAGACTTTGTATTTTTAAATTAGGACATTGTAGTATTAGCATTAGCTTATATAGTTTCTGTCTGATTCTTCTCCTTATATCATGAGAGAATATCAAGTTGATGAATTTGAGTATTGAAGATTAAGAATCAAGTTTTGAACACAAGGCCCTAACCAAGTTTGTGAGGTTGGAGCTGGAATTCAACATTGAGTTTTGAACACAAGGCCTTAACCAAGCTTGCAAGGCTGGAATTAAGCCTTGAATTCACAAGACCCTAACCAAGCTTGTGAAGTTGGGCTGGAATTAAGCATTGAGTTTTGAACACAAGGCCCTAACCAAACTTGTGAGGTTGGAGCTGGAATTCAACATTGAGTTGTGAATCCAAGGCCCTAATTGAGCCTGCAAGGTTGAGGCTGGAACCAAGCTTGCAAGGTTAGGGCTGAGATTGGGCATTGAGGTGGCTGACAAGGCCCTAATCAAGCTTGCAAGGTTGGGGCTGAGATTAGGCATTGAGGTGGCTGACAAGGCCCTAATCAAGCTTGCAAGGTTGGGGCCAGGATGTAGTTGGGGTTTGGGGGCAAGCCCTCAATGAGCTACATACCTATACCAAAGGCACAAGACATAGTTCATCTCTATATATAATTGGACAACATGTGTCAGAATTGATGTCAATGAAAGAATACAACAACCAAAAGTTAGCTAGAGCATTTCTAACTAAGCTGAGTCAGCAATGACAAAGAAATTTCCTCTTTAAAGTAATGGATTTCCTTTTAAAGTACTCACATTATGTAAGGTCTGTTTGTTTTCATACTATAGCCTTTACACCTTTATTTTTTTTTAAGAACTGTGGATAGTAAGCAACTATATGATGTTTTTAAGAATGGCCAAACATGACTTAGTGGACACTGTTTTTCATGCCTTATGTGTTTCTTGACACAACATGACCAAACTTCCTATAGTTCCAAAGCTGTGGAAGGAAGGCCACACAAAGAATGTATATATATTGGCTTATACATTCATTGACACACATTGATGGCACTCTGAGTTAGATGTGCAAAGCACTTCAAGTGCCTTTTCATCATGTCTCCTAACTCATTCTGAGAAGGGCATTGCATGGCTCAAAGCCCATGTGAGGATTGTGTCTGATGTCTAGCAAGAAGGGGGTGGCCTGCATTGCACAATGTATGTGATTGTTGTACTGGAACTCTGCATCCAGAAGTAACGTGTCCCAGTCATCTTGCTATTTGCTGCAGAAGATTGAAATCCAACCCCTAGTTGACATGCTCCATCTGGCCATCTGACCAAGGATGATATGTGGTAGAGGCCTGGAATTTGATTTCCAATAGTAGGTATAGTTCCCTAGTGAATTCTGCAACATACTGGGGACTCCAATCAGACACAAAAGCATTGGAGAGGCTATGGAGCTTCCAGATGTTCTTATAGTATGAGTTAGCAGCACCCAGGGCAGAGCAAGTGGTAGTGGCGGGGATGAAGTGCACTTTTTTCCCTACACTATCCACTACAACCATGATGGCATTGTAGCCATGCATGTCTGGTAGTTCCTGAGATGAAGTCAACTGAGACCACACTTCACTAGTCATTGGAAATGGAAAGAGAGTGCAGCTCACTAATGAGTGCCTGGAAGAAGGGCTTCTGTCAGGTCCCACTGACATCGGGGGCTCAGCTATACTGGCAAGTCCTTACAAGGCAAGCTTGGGAGGCCAAGTACAGGTCTGGAGCTTCTTGGAAGCTCCAGTGCAACTACGAGTGGCCTGAGACAAAGTCCGGATGCTCTGGGATACAAGTAGTGACATGTGCAAAGACAGGCATGCTCCAGGTTGGGGAGCACAAGTTCAGGAGATTGGAGTTTTTACTGGAGAGGCAAGGGAGGGTGGAAAGACAAGATTGATTGGGAATGGAAGTAGGCTTGGAAGTGGATAGAGATGAGTATGGAACAGATAGGAGATTGATTGATCAAGAAACTGGGAGATGATAAGAGATATGGAACTGGAGATAGAGATAGGGGAAAAAGATATGAGACAGGAAATAGAGAGATAGAGGAGAGAAATGGAATAGGAATACAAGTCACAGAACAGAAGTACAAGGCGTGGAAACAAGATACAAGAGACAAGACAAGAGAGATAGATGGAGATACAAAACAAGACTAGGACAGAAACAGAGACTATGGTGAACTATGGTGAATATCAAGACTACCCAACTTGTATGCTATCCTACAGTTTAAATATTACCCTCCCACTAAGTCCTGGGGCAGGGTTCCAGCCCAGGACCATAGCATCTGATTATCCTTCAGCTAAGTCCCAGGACAGGCTCTCAGCCCCAGGGTTGTGGCAGTTGTCAGGGCATGTTGGCATGGGCTGCGGCTGCCTTGCATAGGGCAGGTTGGCAGTCATGGCGCATGGTAGTGGCACCTGTTGACGCCACAGAAGCAGATGGCCTGGTGACGTGCCAACAGTTCATGAGAGGAATGTTACATGATAGCTGGGATGCCAGGGCTTTGGGTGTATCTGACAACAGGGAAGCCTCGGGGTGATGTGTCAGCCAAGATGCTGGAGTTTGGTGATGCCCAGGGGTCCATCCAGAGATGGCCAAGGGTGTTACTGGTGCAGTGTTGTGAGGTTGTGGGTGGCCTCAGAGGTGTGTGGAGGGTGCAGGGAAGGTATGTGCCAGGGTCAGAGCAGAGTATGAGGGTCCAGAGTTGGTGGGGTCATGATAGCTTCATCCTGAGGCACATGTCACAGGTGCTGGTATAGGCTCCAATATAAAATGACATCTGAGGCTACCAATAGTTACATGATACCAGCTCCAGAGTCTTCCAGCATCCAGAGTGTCCTGCAACCTTTGAATTGTGGTGTTTTTCCACAATCTTCTGGCACAGCTCTGGATCATTTGATACATAGATGTGTTCCTGGAAGGTGAGGATTCCCTGGTATAGTTGCCACTCCTGATGGTGGACTGAATGAATTCCAGTTCTCTAACCTGCCTTGAGTGTTGCAGCAGCCTTGACTACCATATCCTCTTTGAGTCCTGCTTTATTTCCCTTCTATATGTCTACCAGAACAGATGTCTCCTCACCCTGGATCACTAAACCTTTGATTGCCCAAATTGCAAACAGCTCTGACTTGAACAGTATAATATTGTTGTTGTCACCTGCTCTGGTCCCATGGTCTGCCTGGCATGACAGTGCATCTGGCTTTCCCATGCTCTGCCCTGGCCTATGGTGAAGTGTGTAGTTGAAGTTGGCTAGGTAGAGAGACCAGCAGGCTTGTCATTGGTTGAGCTCTTTGCAGTTCCAGAAGTACTCAAGATTCTTGTGATCTGTCCAGACTTAAAACTGATGCTTGGCCCTTTCTAAGAAGTGATGCCACTCTTCAAAGGAATAGATGATTGCCAGCATTTCCTTGTCATGGATCTTGTAATTACATTCCATGACATTGAGACTCTTGGAGTAGAATGCAATGGAGTGCTACTTCTCATCCTCCCTAGACTGCTGAGACAGAACAGCTCCTGTGGCAAAGTCTGAGCTGTCCACCCTCCACATGGAATGAAAGATCATCATCAGGAAAAATAAGAATGGGTTGGGAGGTCACTGCATGCTTCAAGGTGTTGAAGGCTGTCTGTTGGGCATTGGTCAACTGCCAAGGCTGGTCTTTTGAAGTCAAATAAAAGAGGGGACAGGCATGATGAGAGAAGTCCTGGATGAACTGCTGGTAGAAGTTGGTGAATCCTAGGAAGGATTGAACCTCCTTCTTTGTTCTGGAATGCTGGCCAGTCTGCCACTCCAGCCACCTTCACCAGGTCCATCTCTGCTGTTTCATGTGAAATGAGCCTGTTCAAAACTGCACTTCTCAAGTTTGAGATAGAACTGGTGTTGGAAAAGTCATTCCAGGACCAGATGTACAACATGGCAGTGTTCCTTTAAGGTTTTTGAAAAGATGAGGATATTGTTAAGGTACACACACACCACTCCTTCTGCAATGAGGTCATGGAAGATGTTGTTCATCATGGTTTCAAATGTAGTTGAACTGTTGGTGAGGCCAAAGAATATGACCAGCAGCTCAAACAACCCTTAGTTAGTTTGAAATGCTGCCTTCCACTCATCTCCTTCCTTGATGCACATATTGTTGTATCCCCAGCAGACATCCAACTTAGTAAAATACCATGCCCTGTAGAGGTTGTTGATGAGCTCAGAGATGAGGGGGAGGGGGTGGCAATTCTTTATGGTGAGGACATTCAAGACCCAGTAGTCCTTGTACCAGATGGAGAGAGCCATCCTTCTGTTTGATGAAACATTTCCCTGGGATTCACTAGTAGAGGTGGCAGAAAAAGGGGGATTATCAAGTAAGAATGCCAGGAGAGCATTGTTGTAAATGTCATTGGACTCCTGATAGGTGTTAACATCAGGTCATGGCATGCACTTGGGAGTAATGGCTGTCCAGAACTGATTCCTGATATTATGTGATAGGGAACATAATATTCCTACCAAAAGTGTGACCTTTGTCTGCAGAATGCAATCAAAAACTTGCTTGGTCTGTTTGATATCATAGATGGGTAGTATACTATAATAGGCAGGGTTGGTTTGTTTGTCTGTTGCACCAAAGTTCCTGTTAGCAGGCATGGCACAGCAGCTAGGGATTCCTGAGAACAGGTGCAAGGGAGGGTCAACCACAGGCATGTTAAAGCATTCTGACATTTTCCCTTTATCATTAGCAGCTAGCAGAGTAGAGGTGGAAAAGTGCTAGGCATGGGTGGTTTGTCATTAGACATGGCAGCTGGTACTGGTTGGTGTCCCTTAGTGCATGAAATCTCAACTCAATCAAATACTTTGGTGGTTCAGCAGAGCACATAAAGTTCTCTTTCAATGGCTTCAATTTGCTCTTTCCAAGATTGCCCTTTAGAAACAGTGCTCTTTAGCTGCATGACTTCATAAATGAACATCTGCTGTAGTGTAGCTTGCTCAGCATCAGGGTTGGTATTAGAGGAAAGATGGCCCATAACAGTTTGATTAGGGCTTTGGTAATGCCACTTGTCAACACAATTCATATATAAATGCTTGCCAGAGTAGTTTGGTATCATAGCACATGAAGGCAGTACAATCTTTCTGTTCATATTGCACTAGATCTTGTCCTGCTGGAGAAAGCTTTCTAATTGCATGCAATTGCCTCAAACCATGAATCCCTTGCCAAGCATTTTGTCAAGGTAGTCCTTGAGTGTGCAGAGCTCCATTTTGGACATATTGTAGACCTTGCTGAATGGGGGTAAGGTACCCTCTTCAAGGTTGATTGTATGGTCATATGATTGGTGGGGGGGAAGTTCCTTGGTGCTCCCTTTGGAGAAGACATCAGCAAACTTGTGGTACTTGGGGGGGACTACTTTGCATAAGATTTGTTCCTCTGCTTTGGGTTTGGTGGTGGTGTCCTCAGTGTGGAGGTGCTCTTTAGGGAGGGCCAGAGATATATGGAGTTGGAAAGCTGGGGTGCTGTCCCATAAGATGCATGCAAAGGGTTCTGGGCCTATAATTTTGATGTCCAGGTTGGCAGAGCTGAGGAGTTTCTTGGGTGCATTGCTAGGAGTGGGTGGAGTGGATGTTTTGGGGCTAGGAGCAGGGTTCCAGGCCTATAATTTTGATGTCCAGGTTGGTGGGGCCAAGAGGTTTCTTGGAAACATTGCTGGGGGTGGGTGGAGTGGATGTTTTGAGGCCCAGAGCGAGGTAGGAGGGATCTTTGTACCAATTTCAGGGGATATTGGGGGGAAAGGGAGGGGTTGGGTGTGTGGTTGGAGTTTGGGGTGGTTTGGAGTTGCTTTTTAGGGTTGCAGAAGGCATTGGTGTTGCCTGGTCCTCCATGGTATGAAGTTTGAGAGGGATAGCAGCAGCCAGGCTGGCATTGGGCCCTGGGAAGGTAATTGTGAGGTCCTTCCAGTTGATGTTGGGGTTGACATCGTGCAGCCAGAGTAGTCCAAGGATAATTGGGGTTGACTCCAGAAGGGAGGTGACCAGAATATTCACAGGAAACTGGAGGCCATTTTTGAGGTGAAGAGTGTCGTAGTGGGAGTGGGTGATGAGGCTGGAGGTGGCAATGTTCCTGTCAAAGAGCTGGAGTTCCAGGGGCTTCCCAAGGGGGCTAGGGAGTAGCTGTAACCGTTTGCTGACAAACATCCTGGTGGCCCCGCTATCAATGAGGGCAGGTAGCGTGTTGGGGAGGCTGCCTAGTCAGGCATTGATGACAAAGGATTGGGCGGAGATCGAGCAAAGTTGGTGGGGTGTTATTGGTGGGTACATGGGATGCTCCGGAGCATCTACACCTGGGGTAAGGCAAAGGGGGATGGGTTTCAGTGCAGGTCTAGGTTGCCAGCGGGGGCAGACTGTGAGGTTCTGCCAGTCCATCCGGGGGTTGGTTGCACAGAGCCAAGGGAGTCCCAGAATGAGAGGGGCAGCAGCATGAAGCCTTCGTTACAAGGAACTGGACTTCCTGCTACTGGCCATTGGTAAACATGATGGGTAGTTGTATGGAGTAGGTGATGGCTCCAGAGGATGTGGTACTGCCGTCAACTCACTTGAACTGGACAATGAAACTAGTGAAGTGTTCCTCCAAGCGCATCTAGAGATTGATGAATGTCTCCTCTGCTTCTGCCATGGTGTTGTAGATGCCAAACTTGCCAGAGAACTCCTGGACAAAGGCCTGCCAGTTGGAGAGGATGGGGTTGGTGGAGTCATACCGGAGTAGGGTGGTGTAGTGATCGTAGGCAATGCCCTGGAGGTACGAAGCTGCAAATGTGACTCTGGAGTTCTTGAGCTGGAAGGTGACCAGTTTTGCCTAGAACATGGTGAGGCACTGTGTGAGGTAGGTGCACCAGCTGCAGGGATCACAGCCCATAAAGGGTTCTGGTTTCTGGATGTCGAGCTTCCCTTTGCATGCCAGTGCATCGCGAGTGTTGTCCGGGGCATTTTGATTTTGTGTGGGACTGGCATTGTAATAATAGTAGAAATTGTTGCTGCCGGGCCATTGAAAAGGGAAGGCATTCATAGCTGGGGCCCCATCTGCCTGGAGGTCCACCGTCCGGGGGTCCTCCGCTGGGTGGGGGGCCATTGCCTCCTGGAGCAGGTCCAGGGGCCCACCAAGGGTGTGGGGGT
>QGOB01002091.1:0-13228 GCA_003313055.1 Termitomyces sp. MG145 | reverse complement strand
GGAGGTGCGCCGGGGGTGTGGGGGAGGTGTGTGTTGGGGTTGGGGCAGCGTATAGGGGTCCAGAGATGGCGGGGTCATAACAAGATCCATGACAGCTTTGAAGCTGTCATAGTTATATGTACTGGTATGAGATGAATCATGATGGTCATTCAACATATAATCACTCAAAGGTAATTAAATCCTCTGGACTCTGGAAATAGACCAATAAAGTCCTTACCAATGGAATCCCAGGGTTTTACTGGTATTGGCAGAGAATGCAATTTCCTTGCTGGTCAATAGTTTATCCCCTTTGACTGCTGACACATTTTACAGGTATTGCAAAATACTGCATGTCTGCTACTATAGTGGGCCACCAATACCATCAACAAAGAAATTCTGTTGTCTATTGGGCCTCAAAATGCCCCAACAGCATATGAGCTTGGTCCAAAAGCTGAGTGACCAGAACATGGTCTCAAGGAACACATAGTACCTTGAGTCCAGCTAAATTCCTAGTCCAGATTAGATCCTTTGACACCCTGAAGGCTTTATAGTCTTTGAGCTGTTCAAGGATCTTGTTGAACAAGGCATTCTCACTGTACTCTGCACTCACCTGACAATGCCATTTTTTGTCTTTGACTTCCTCAGGATACAGTAATGTATCTGGAGAAGCTAATGCTTCTTCTAACTGTACCTCATTGTCCTCAATGTCATTCAGAGAAGGATTACTGTCCTCCTCCCAACCAGCTTCAATTACCTGAGCCTCATAATTGCAAGATTCATCTCTATTACACATCTAATGAGGACAGACCAAGTTCTGGTCTGCATATGCTCACAGCGGCTTAATATGACCACCAAGTTCTTCTACTTGTTGTGGGGGCAGATTGTCCCCCTCAGAGTCTAGCCATGCATCTGCACAAATATATTTGTAAATTGTAAATGTGGTGTACATACTTAGATGTATCACTTTCATAATAGTGTGACAAGCAGTCTGCTACCTTATTGAGTTCTCCTTTGACATATGTTATATCAAAGTTGAATTTGGACAGATAGTTCACCCAACACCACTGATGTGCTGTAAGCATCTGTTGAGTTTTGAAAAACTCAAGAGCTTTATGATCTGTGATTATATGGATCTTGTAGCCTAGAAGCTTGTCTTCCCATTTGAGAAGTGCTTCTAATATGGCTAATGTTCTAAGTTCATGCACAGCGTAATTATGCTGGGCATTTGTGAACTTTTTCAACATGAAGCAAGCAGGCCTACATGCCTGCTAAGCTGGACCTTGCCCATACATTGCTCTGATGCCTGTTTTGGAGGCATTGCATATCAGCCAAATATGATCCTCTTTACAAGGATCAATGGGCCTGATAACTGGCATCTTGCTACAGAAATGTTTTATCATGTCAAAGCAGCATTGGTGCAGGGGTTTCTATTGGAATGGTGACCCATTCTGGGTCATGGTCATCAATGTTCCAGTGTAGACGGATATATCAGGCAACAGTCCTACAAACTGTTGAATATTGTTATAGGTTCTAGGAATGTGCCATTCCTGGATCCAATTGACATCAGGGTGTATCCCCTGATTGTCAATTACATGACCAAGACACTTTACATGCTCAGCATACAGCTTGCATTTTTTCCATGTGAGATACAACTTATTCTGGCATAGTTTTGCAAAGACTACTCCTAAGTGTTTCTCATTTTCCTCAATGATATTGGAATAGACAAATATATTGTCTAGATACATGTCTATCCAATGTCCAATGATGTCTCAAAAGATGTATGTCATCAATTGTTAGAATGTCATGAGTGCATTGCAGTTCCTGATCTGCATAATATTACTGAAATATGTTCCAGTAATTGTCATAAAAGCAGTTTTAGGTATGTCTGACAGACATATCCTCACTTGCTCATATGCATCCATAAGGTCAATCTTTGACCTTACTTTTGCCTGTGCAACATCTTTGCATATAACCTCTTGGTCAGGTAAGGGTGTAACATCCTTAACTGTGTTCTTGTTCCACTGTCATGCATCCAATGCTGTATGCAATGTCACATCCTTCTTTGGGATGCACAGCAACAGTGCAGCTTGATCAGCTGCACATGATTCCCACTACTGAGCCTTCATATAGCAGTCATTTTTTGCTCTGAGCTGGTCCTATAGGGACCACATAAAATAAGAGTACTGTTTTGACTTGTCTATGAGGTTAATCTTATTATTAACCTCCCTCCAAGGAGGCAGTTCCTCCTTTGTGCCATTGACAATGTCCAAGTACTTGTCATACCACTGTTGTTGCAGTTGAGGAATATCTTCCTCTGACAATGTCAGAGAAGTTGCTTTCCACTTCTCCTTCTGCTTCCATGGTATATGAGCCTTCTCATATTCAGCTTGAACAGACTTAGTCTGTCCATACTTCTCATTCATAGCTGCTAGACAAATTTCAGATTTGTCTGGAATTCTAAGCCGCATTATGAATTCCACCCTCCCATCTGAGGGCCATCAAAACTCTTCAGGTTCCAACACCTCATTAGATGTCACATTCCTATAATGCTTGCTATTTCTCACAGGCTGACTGTACTCAGTCAGCCAAATCAAGTCTACCATGACTTGATTCCACTTGCTAGGCATTCTTGGGGTCTACAACCCAATCCCACTCTGGCTTTTTTATGGGCTTATCCCATACCTGCTATTTAGGCAACTTCTGCTATGATTCTGTCTTGACTTGTGAAGTTTGCAGTGCTTCCATGCCCTGCATCCCTCTCCCTTGAAGAGTATACTCATACTCTTCCTCTGTCATTAGCAGCACTGGGCTGTCAACAGGCAGGCTAGGTCTAGCCTGCACTACATTGGAGTCCTCTATGTCCTCCACTCTGGCTGCAGCCTGAGGCCTCTCCAGTTACAGAGGCCTCTTGTTGCAATGCTTTCTATTGTACAAAAGCATTGCAGCCACCTGTCAGTTATTATCCAATGCCAGCTTCTGTGCTGGAGTAGTAACTCTATTGATTATCACTTGATCATTCACAAAATCCAGCAGGACTTTGTTGCTCCTCATAAAGGGCATACCAATAATCATGTTATATTGCTTGAAATTGGCAACATCCATATAGATGTCACAATATTTTCCTGGGACATGTATGGTCACCTTTGTACCATAATTTACTACAGAATGACTTTCTATTATTCCTAGCTGTAGCATAATGGGAGTAGCCAATGGAGCTACTCATATACCTGCTACATGGGCAAAGGAGGGAGTGAACCCTGACATAGTGCTCCCCAAGTCCCATAGTGTCCATGCCTCATGCCTATTAACCTTTACCCAGGTTACCAGGCACTCTTTCTTGGTGACTGAATACTTTGGTCACTCTAGAGCAGATTTGTCCACCAACACCTTCACCTTGCACATATGCACATGGTGAGGAAGATCAATACCTCAATCCTCACCAGCATCAAAGTCAGTGAGGGCAAATAATTTCTCATTATCACTACCACTATTATGAATATAGTACTTGTTTTCATGTCTTAAAGTTGACATACTCCTCCTTTTGAGGAGATCCTGGAGTCTCTTCCTGATCCTTGAGACCAGAGCCCACTGCAGGATCTTCTACTAACTCCTGCTGCTCACCATCATCTAACAGTGCCACTGTATGTGCTGCTTTCAGATAGACCCAAGGAGCCTCCTTACAAGGCTCACTGCACTCATAGGCATAATGTCCCAATTTGCCACAGTTAAAGCATGCTGGGTTAGTCATGCTATCCTTGGCCAGCTAACCTGCTTTGCTGGTCATTCCTTTACCCACTATCCCTCCCTTTACAGGAGTGGGCCTCAAACCAGTACTGTGGTGTAGAGTACTACATTGTACTCCAGCTACTGCAGGTATAGTGGCTCATGGCTTGAGAGGTGCTATTACACCTGGTGCCACTTCCTTCCATACTGCTTTGTTGGCATGTTTGTGGACTACTGGTCCACTGCACAAAGATCAATTTTGGTTGTGCTCCAAGTAGTGTGCTGCCATCTTCACACTGCTCTTGTAGGCCTGTGCCTTGGCCACAAACCTCCTCAACAGTATTCACTTCCGGTGCTAGGCCCCCATCCATCATAAGGGCTAGCAGCATCTCATGGGATATTTCCTTCAAGAACTGCTCCCAGATAGTGTTTTCATCAGAGAAGATAGCCATATTCTGGACCTCATCTAGCATGGCATTGACCATGTACAGTGTCTTTCAGAACACATTTCTTGCATCCTGCATTGTGGAAGGCTGTACAAATTGATTGTACAATCTGAGGACAACATCCTGCATTGTGGAAGGCTGTACAAATTGATTGTACAATCCAAGGACCATGTCCTCAAATGTCCAGTATTCCTGAGTCCTGTTGACATGTAACACATGTTGCAAGTACCATTTGAGTGCTGTGTCATTCACTTATTCCATTAAAGAGAGCATTTTCTCCTGCTCTCTCTCTTCTCCACCTAATTGAGCCATGGCATAGTTTATGCATATGCTCATCAGCCAATTCTCAAGTTTACTGAACTTGAAAGAGCCTGAGTAAAGCTTCATGGACTTGAATACTTCAGTCTGTTTGGGTTTGACCACCTTTGGAAAAGTGAATTAAACAGCTAATAGCTGTTCAATTATTGCACACAGATGGTTATGCATTGTCTGCTGACAAAATTTATGGGCTTCCTCCACTTCCAGAGTGGCAAGCCATCAAGAGTGCTGGGGAGGCATACTATACCTCCTTGGTGTTCTGCTGTCCAGTACCCTCAATTGTTGCAAGGCCAATGACAGTGGCCTTGTGGAGGTGTTTATGCACCATCTCCATGCTCTGTCTGCTGGGATGGCTTCAGAGGGGCTGCTGGAGTTGCTGTTTCCAGGAGGCAAAGCCTCCTCTGGTTCACTCCAGCTTCAGGAGGAACACTTGCTTCTTCCTGCTTCACTTCTGCTTCTGTGCCTCTAGGCACAGCAGCCTGCAACCATGTGTCAAGAGCAGCCCTTGAAACATCATTCCATGGGTGTCTATGAAAGACTGTCCATAGTCTTTCAAGTCCTTATTGTGGAACTGCTGTAGGATAATACAATCATCCCATGTCATCCCTTGCCTCTGAGAACCAGTTCCATGACTAAGTCCATGCCTTAGATCTACTGTAAAAATAGATCCCTGTTCAGTGGATGGTGCATTATTAGGGGCTATGACCCCTGATGTGACATTTCACTGGCACTCCACTGCAGCTTGTCTGGCTGCAAATGCTTGTGGAGTTTTCCCAGGCTGCTAAGGAGCCTGGAGGATAGTAAATGCTTTCTTCACTAGAGACAGTATCACAGGGTTAACAATCTGTGGAACTGGAGATGGCCATCCCAAGAATACTTGTGATCTTTGACTCTGTTTTTGTTGGAAGTACTCTAGAACCTCCAATTCCAAAAAGTTCATATAGACTTCTATATAGGCTTCCAGAGCTTTAGGAATAATGTTATTCCCCCATGCTCCACTGAGTAGCAATACACTTTGCTACTCTGGCCAACAGTCTCTGCCTGGTGGAGGCCCTCGGGACCTCCCCATGGTGTCTCCAGAATACCAGGATCCTCCACTTGAGGATCCTCCACTTGAGGACCTCATCAGGATTGCTATGGCAATCATCACCTGACAACTTAGACACATTCTCTGGGATTATCTTGATATGCACTGAGAACCCAAGTCTCTGCCATCTGGCTGCTATTATTGCAGGACCAGCCCCTGAGCTTGTACTGAGCTCTGGCTGACCTAAGTCCTGGCTTGAGCTGAGTAGGCTCTCATCCACCTTGCTCCTGCATCCAGTTTGTTGACCACCACTAGGTGGTCTCACTGAGGTTGCAACAAACAACCTCCCTGGCATCACAGCTTCTGCCAGACCCATGTATGTGTGTGATTGTAGCATCCACCATTACTTCTCT
Organism: Termitomyces sp. MG145; assembly: GCA_003313055.1. NCBI lineage: Eukaryota > Fungi > Basidiomycota > Agaricomycetes > Agaricales > Lyophyllaceae > Termitomyces > Termitomyces sp. MG145. The sequence goes on along the minus strand of QGOB01002091.1, from coordinate 7,322 downwards.
TGGAGTATATCCTCCTAGAGCACCAGGCAGTGCTTCATATCCCAAGTGCCTGGCATCTTTCCTTGCCACTGCATCCTCCTTAGACATTTCTCATTCTGGGTTATTCTTTTTATAATGCTGTTCAATAACATTATGATAGTATCACTGATGATGAGAACTTTTTTGGCAAAAGTTTAGTCATTTGCCAAAGGCAGTAGTCAATGCAAGTTGACTTAGAAAAAAAAATGTAATGCTTCACACTACATAGCCTTACATGCATGAGCTGTAAGTCAGAACCTGTCTATTGGGTCTGCCTACAGTGTGCAAAATAAAGCTATTAATGTTATGTAATTATAACCTTAATATATATACATAGAAATAATTAGCTAATTTGTATACTATATCCTTAGTTCTATTCATTTCGTGATACAGGGATGTAACTATATTTCCAATATAGCGCCTAATTACAACAATGTATTTCGTGATACAGTCTTCAACGTGCTGCCTCGCAGAACTCGGTTAAGGCCTTACAAATTCTAGTGGTACAGTTCGGTACAGTTTGAAAGTGGTACTCTTCCTCAGTGATTTTGGCGTCGGCATAGGCACCCACGGTGATTTTTACCACTTTGATGAAAGTCAATATAGAAAGTCAGATAATATCTCAAGATATCCGTAAATTTATGAAAACCCTCCTTCGTATATTCTATATGATTGTATTGAAGATTGGGTCATTCTCTTTCCGATCTGATAATCTTGTACGCTGATATTACCTCGATTTGGCAGGAAGCTAAATAGCGTCACGCTTTGCCGCTCAAATGCGGGAGGACTCTCTGGAAAAGAGAGCCTTTATGTAATCGTCGTCGTCGGGTGCAATCAGTCGCCGGATCAATGCAGGTCCGATTTCAAAGCCTGGGAAAACGCGTGGCCGAGCCCTCTTCACCACTGCTATACATATGGAGGATTCCTAAATATCCTATTGTATGGTTTGAACTGACCTTGAGCCATTCCTTTTGGATCTAGGTTGACTTCCCGGGAGGTTCCTTCAGTTACAGTACCTGAATGTCTTTTGTGGCGATCACAAAAACCAAAACTTTTGACAATTCGCGGAGAGAACTACAATAGCCTCGAGGACCATTAAAGTCAAATCTCTCAAATACAATATTAGTCTATTGAGTCTGCTCCGGGTCTATTGTCCGACGTTTCTTGTGACAACGCACATTATTGACGTCGGCATCCTGACAAATGCTTGTTTTGGGTGCTATATACATGCTCTGACTCGCCTGGAACAGTCGACAGCCTGATCATAATTGCCTTCCGACGCTGCATTATCTCAATAGCAACGCCATCAACTCGTGTGCTGTCGGCAATGGAGTACTTAAAAGGTGCCACTGTCTCAGCCGCCGCTGTGACTCTACCTACCTTCTTAGATAGGCCATGACTGAGTACGACTATTCCCCTGCTGCATATCAGCGCTATAGGGCCACACAGGAGCGCGTCTCCAATTGGGTCAACGAAACGGAAACTCATCAACGAGAATTCGGTGCTGGAAGGCCCTCGTCCTCTCAACTCCTCCATCGACGGCAGCGAAGGAACAGCCATCCTAACAATCCATCACGCCCTCCGCGATCCAGATCCACAATGTTCATAGGACTATACTCCATCCCAATCCTGCCACGGCGAAGGAACAGCCATCCCCACAATGCATCACGCCCTCCGCCATCCAGATCCACAATACCCACAGGACTATACTCCAGTCCAATCCTGCAATCTCAGCAAAGACCTTCACATTCGCGGCATCGTTCTTCACGTCATCAGTCTTCCTCGTACCGTGCTCCGGTCTATCCAACCTCTCGGCGGACTTCTCGTCCTGTCGAAACAAACCGACACCCTTATGGAACAAACCCAGCGTCATGGCAGCCTACCTTCCCGGGACCTCATGTTCCTCCGCCACACCCTGGCATAAGCTACACAGCGGTATGTTTATTGATTGATCCTTTATCCCATTTATTCAACGATGCCTTTGTCTTACTCCACCTCCCGCCCGACACAGCCTCCTCCCTCCCGACCAGCACAATACACTATGACGGACTATCCAGCGCCACAATACCCTATGACGGACTATCCAGCTCGACAACAACCCCCACGAAGGGATGGATTTTATCGACCCATTGTCTCTTATTATCAACGTGTTGTTAGGTGGGTTGAAGAGAGGGTAGAGCTTGTGGCTTTTTGGGCGTGAGCATGATCATTTGGCGGAAGCGAACGGGATATCCTCGTGGCGTGATGAACCTTTGGACGGACAGACATTGTTATATCTCTCTCTCTATATATATATATATATACTCCCTTTCTCTCTCTCTCTCTCTCTCTCTCTCTCTCTCTCTCCCTCTTCTATATATATAAATATATATGTGTGTCATTATGATTGTTGTCTATATTCATTATAAGTTCGTGTGTTTATCTTGGGTGCTATACATAACTCAGAGTGTAACGCTTTGCATCAATCGTCGATCGTGAAATAGTCTGTAACAACTATTGTACTTGGTTTCTGTAGTGTTGTCTCTGATAGCAGTAGCCATGCAATCATGATGTCGTCTTTTGTGAGGTGACTACTCTTATATATTCCATCTCTGTTCTCATCTATTCTAAATTCGCTAGATTTGATCTATCACTTCTCCCGGCTGTCTACCCGGCTATTGGTATTTACTATGACGCGAGAAGACCAGGATCCGATGCTTTCGACTTGCGTTTGTCCTCCATTGAGATGGCATTGGTTTGCCGCGACTATCAACGCTACGGAAGGACCAAACGGAACTATATTTGTAGATTTAACCTGTGCGTTGTTCGCGTTCTCTGGAGAAGGCAGAATTCTGCCCATGGTTGACTGTGGGTACTGATGAGGAGTTGCAGTATCATCTGCGAACTCGACGTGATTACCTAAACATTGCGACGAGCAACCCAGTTCTCGTTAAAGCGAGTGCGCAGAATATCTCTGCATCGGTGACTAGTTCATCCTCCCAGAGAGTTTTCGCTATGTCGTACCTGGCAAAACCCCCATCGCCACGGTGACTTATACAACTGACATTCCTTTTTCCATGAGTATATCGTCTTCCATTGCAAATTACACTCTTATCATTGGAAGTAGGACAAAGGCCGCCCATCGCGCCAGACATAAACGAAGGCCATGCTACGAGCGCACGAGCCCTATTCTGCTGTCTCTCAGCTTCCGTCAGCTCCTCAGTGTGCCTACGCCTCAAGGGTCCATTCGATCTCAACCTCAGTCCCTACGCATCCTCCAATGCATCAAGAGAAGCTCGAGGGACGGATTGTTTAGATTGAGGATCAGATGTCGGGCATCAGGAGACAGAATTGCAGTCGGGAAGACGCAAACGACGCTTGAGCATGTCAAGAAGCAGGCGGAATAGTTAAAAGCCGAGAGGGATTCACCATGGGCATGCTGAGAGGGGACATCTTCCACGCATGAATTGTGTGCAAACTAGAAGGGTATTTTCTACAAGTTGCAGGTTGACAGATCCATAAGACGCCATGCAGCAATCGATGACGAGGAACGCACAAAGTCTGGGTGATCGGCTCTTGAAATTCCTCGGCCGATATTAATTCACACGCGTTATTTTTAGCAAGTTAACTTTGGTTGGTTGTGAGAGACATCCGACGTTCGCCGACTCACGATACGTACCTTAGATATATGTGAACAGGAAGGGCAGAAATGCTTCGATAGGTATTGCTCATATACATAGCTATTTATGCCAGGTATGTAACGGAGAGTGGGATCGACTTCAAAGACTTTACAAGAACGGTACCGAACCCAAGGCCCAGCCTCTCAGCACCTAGATATTGCAATATCCAACAAGGAATCCCCAGTGAGACAAGCGTGGACATTGACGCGGACGGACCGACTGAGAGGCTAGATTGTTTCGGCAATTCAAATGTCAATAGTATCTTGGCTAGGCTTGGCAACAGCCGTTCAACCATAATTCAAAAGAGTTGAGCGCATTCTCTCTAACGAACAAAAAGCTAGGAAGCTATCGAAATATCTCGCTGCGGTAATGAGGGCTCTTTGTTCTAGAGGTTACGCAGGTAAGGTGAGAAATGAAAATTGTTAACGAAAAAAAAAAAATTGACCACTGATGGGGCTAATCAGATTAGTGCGTCGGGCTAGAAATTCTTATCAGATAAGGGACAAGCGAATTTTATCAGATGATCGTACCATACGGTTCGCGTTTTTCCTAAATGATGGCAACGATCCTTCCATGTATAAGTACAGACAATGAAGTCGATCTTGTCCCGCCCGTCCCGTCGCTTCCTCAGAAATGGCCGCTTCCACAGGTGCCTCTGCGAAATCCATGGATTTGGACAATAAAAGTCCTCTCGCATCGACGCCTACGACCTCAGAGGAGGGCATCGTTGCCGCCTATGACGGCGTCAAGACAGTCGAGGCAACACACAAGGTGTACGGAAAGTATTCCAAGTGGTTCTTGTTTCTCGGGTACGCCCATTCTTACTTTTTTTTTTCTATTCAAAACGTCGGAGGTCTCACCATCGGTTGATCTAGTCTAGGACTGGCGGCGTATATATATTCCTTGGACGGCTCAACGACGTACACATACCTCAGCTATGCCGCATCCGCGTTCGAGGATCATACTCTCATCAGCACAATTCAGGTCGCCCAGTCTATTATCAGTATGCTCTCTTCTAGCCATTTCTTCTGTTCAATTGCTCATTTACAAATGTAGTTGCGGTCGGTAAACCAGTTATTGCGAAGGTTGCTGACGTCACTTCCCGTGGTCTTGCTTATACCGTTGTCCGTAAGTAACCGTTACTCGTAATCGTTTGTTCACTCTGACCTGTCTACAGTAATCTTCTATGTCGTCGGTATGTACCCGAGACAGGTTCAAGAAAAAAACTTGTTATTCACTGCATTATCAAGGCTACATTGTCATCGCTTCCGCAAAGAACATTGGAACCGTCGCCGGCGGTATTATTCTATATGCCATGTGAGTTCTACCTGACCCTTTCTTTCCCTTCACTGACCATCGTCTTTCGTTGTAGTGGTTACACGTATGTCAATACCCTGAAAATTGTCCCTTCTTTCGGCTGACATCATTACAGTGGCCTTCAGCTATTGACTCAGATTATCATTGCGGATATCACAACCCTTAAATGGCGTGGTTTGGTGTCCTCGCTAATTTCAATGCCTTTCATCATCAACGCATTCATCGGTGCCAACGTCTCTGCCGGCGTCATCAAACATGCTGGCTGGCGCTGGGGATGTACGTTCAATCTCTGCTTCAGTAACCATTACTTCAATTGATGAATCTGTAATATAATCCAGACGGGATGTTCGCCATTCTCATCCCTGTCTCGCTTCTCCCACTCATTCTCACCCTCTTGTGGGCCGAAAACAAGGCGAAGAAACTCGGCATCACGCCCAAGCGCAATGATACCACCAAGACCCTTCTCGGACAGATCTTGGATGGAGCAAACAGACTGGACGTCCCTGGACTTGTGCTCATCGGCACTTGCGTGGCTCTCATTCTCCTACCCTTGACACTGTCGAGCGGTGCCAAGGGCGGATGGAATAATCGTAAGCTCCAAGCCATCGAGTTTCGTATAAACACTAACTAACTTGTTTAATTAGCGTCGATGATTGCTATGATCGTTATTGGTTGTGTTCTGATACCCTTCCTTGGCCTTTACGAATTCAAGTTTGCCAAATACCCCGTCATTCCTCGTCGCTTTGCCTTGAACAGGAGCATCGTCATTGCGTCTATCATTGGTGCTCTGGATTTCGTACGCCGTCTTTATCTTTCTTACTATAGGTTGATACTGATCGAATATCCCATCTAGGCGTCCTTTTATCTTTCCTTCACATACCTCTATTCCTATATACTTATCGTCAAGCCATGGTAAATGTCGCTCTATACCATATCTGTGACATCTTCTAACACCCTACCAGGAGTCTCGTCAACACGACCTATTTCACCCAGACTCAAACTGTCGCTTTAACCGTTTTCGGCATCGTTGCGGGTGTATCCATGCGCTTCATGCGTCGCTACAAGGTGCGATCGTGACTTAAAGTCATCTTCGCAGCTGCTGAAACATATATCTCTAGTGGCTCCTCATCGTTGGTCTCGGGATCCGCATTCTCGGTGTCGGGCTCATGATTCACTCTCGTGGTGCTGACGGCTCGGACGCCGAACTTGTATGGACGCAGCTGCTCCAGGGTATCGGTGGAGGTTTTGCTGCTGTCGCTTCTCAAGTTGGTGCACAGGCGTCGGTTCCTCACGCCGACGTTGCGATGTGCACTGCCGTCGTACTCCTCATCACCGAGATCGGTGGGGCCATCGGTAGTGGCATTGGTATGTGGTCCGTCTTAGTTGTCATGGAATCTCGTTAACGTTTTGTCTGGACCTGTAGCCGGCGCTATCTGGTCGAATATCATGCCTGGAAAACTGGCAAAGCATCTGCCCTTCATCAGTGAAGAAGACCGTGCCACCCTGTTCGGCTCGATTACTCAGGTGTTGGCGTACGATCGTGGTACACCCATTCGCGAAGGCGTCATTGCTGGTTAGTTTCAATCATCTCCAGTTCGGCGCTTCAGATAAGTGATGTGACCTCCTCCAGCTTACAGTGACGTTATGAAGGTCATGATCATTGTCGCGACTGTTATCGCTGTGGTGCCCTTCGTCCTTTCTTTCTTGATGCCGAACTGGTATCTCGGAGACAAACAAAATGCTGTGGAGGATGTTGGCCTCGCAGGTGAGCGTGTGGTTGACCCTACACCCGCCGATCACGAGAGACAGTGATTCTCTACGATAAAAGGCTCATGAAGCCCTACGATACTGCTGAACAACGGAATGATCAACCATCAAGTTCAGCTCTATTTATTATTACGTATCACTATAAAATTTCCAGCCTGGCTAATAACTTGTTACACCCTCATCTCATCCTGTATACCTTGTTGTACAACGTTTCCCTAGACCAACGAAAGAATCGAATCTCATCATTCGGTTGCAAAGAACTTTGAACGCTAATGTTTGTTACTGAGTGCAAGAATCCTATCGAATGGCGGTGCTGTCTGTCATAATCACAGCTGGCTACCTGCAATTTAGCTATTAAATCGTTACTCGGAACGTGAGTTAAATATCATCCAATCTATTACATATAATTATTGTATCTCGATGTTCCCTATGGCAATGTACAACGGTTTACAATTCATCATTCGAGTGTAAGATCAGTTGTTGTCTTGACCCTGTCGAGATGGACTCTAGCCTGCGCCCCAGCCTTTACCGAATTTCCTTTTATATATATATTTCATTACC
>QGOB01002089.1:0-11942 GCA_003313055.1 Termitomyces sp. MG145 | reverse complement strand
CCATCACATAACGTTCTGCAACATTCCTCCCGCGAACCATCGGCACGTCACAATGCCACCTGCTTCTGTGGCGCCGAGGGGCACCACCACCACACACCATGACCGCCAACCCGCCCAACACAAGCCCGCCGTAACCCGCGCCAGCATGCCCCAACCACGATCACGACCCCGGGGCTGGGAGCCAGTCCGGGGACTTAGCCGGAGGAATCATATGTCTCGGTCCCGGCTAGAATCCTACCCGGGACTCAGCGGAAGGGTAGTACATAAACCATAGGGTAGCATACAAGTCGAGTAGTCTTGATATTAACCGTAGTTCCCCATATTTCCGTGTCTCTGGTCTCTGTCTCTGTCTCTATCTCAATCTCAATCTATTCTCTTGCCTCTCCTCTCTCTCGTCTCGTCTCTCATCTCTTGTCTCTCGTCTCCGTGCCTCGTTTCCATTCCGCAACTCATTTCTCCTTCCCGCTTCCCTTCTCTGTTTCCTTACCTATCCACTTTCTACTTTGCGTGCGGCACTACTCATACCCCGGAGCGTCCAGACCTGACACAGGGTTACGAGTAGTGACATGTGCAATGATGGGAGTGCTCCCGGTCAAGGAGCATGAGTTCAGGAAGTTGAGTTACTGGAGAGATGAAGGAGAATGGGGAAGATAAGATTGATTGGAAATGGAAATAAGTTCAGAAATTGGTAGAGATGAGTATGGAACAGATAGGAGATAGATTGATTAGGAAATTGGGAAATTATAAGAGATCTGGAGCTAGAGATAGAGATGGAGAGGGAAAGATACAAAACAGGAGATAGAGAGGTAGGGGAAGAGATACAGCACAGGAATATGAGTCATGGAACAGAAGTACAAGGCGCAGAGACAAGATACGAGAGACAAGACAAGAAAGAGACAGAGGCACAAAACTAGACAGGAACAGAAGCAAAGACTAAGGCAATATCAAGACTACTGACTTGTATGCTATCCTAGGGTTTATATATTATCCTCCAGCTAAGTCGCGGGGCAAGGCCTCAGCTCTGGGATTGTGGCATCTGTTGAGGCATGTTAGCACAGGCCGCGGTTGCATTGCATAGGGCAGGTCGGCGGTTGCAGTGCATGATAGTAGCGCCGTCAACACCATAGGAGTGGATGTGGAGCCTGGTGACATGCCAACAGTTTGCAGGAGGAATGTTACATGGTGGGCAGGAGAAATGTTATGTGATTGCCGGGGTGCTGGGGTTCAGATATATCCGATGACATGGAAGCCCTGGGATGATGTGCAGCTGAGATGCCAGGATTTGGTGATGCCCATAGTTTATCCGGAGATGGCCAAGGGTGTTGCTGGTGCAGCATTGTGAGGTTGTGGGTGGTCCCAGAGGTGTGTGGGGGGTGGGGGAGGTGTGTGCCGGGGTTGGAGCAGCGTGTGAGGGTCTGGAGTTTGTGGGGTCATGACAGAGAGGTAGTGGATGGAATGGAGGCTACAATTTATCGACATGGAAGTTGCCACTCCAAACTAGGGATGCATGCTTGGATAGGAGGGGGAGGTTTGGCGGGTGCCGGAGGAAGAGGGGGTAGTACATCTGTGGAGGTCTCAACAGGTCTGCATACCAAAGAATCAACAACAGGAGTTATATTTGGGGATTCTACAGAAAGATATGCAAAATGGTTGGAGCTGAGCAGTGGAGGCATATGGTCCATCCACTGCAACGCTAAAAATCCTCCAGCATATTCTCTTCCTCAGACTCTGACACCCTGTCTGCCACCTCTAGGAAGGGCATGCCTGCTGCATCCTTGGCTGCCAAGAGCTCCATGATGAGCGCATCCTGCTTGTTGGCAGACAGGTAGCGGACATCAAAACCTTCTGGGCAATTGCAGGCCCAGCAACCAAGCTTCCCACATTGGCGGCATGCAGAGGCAGAGACTACTCCCCTCCAAGCAGCGTCAATGTCCATGGGGACCCCCATGGAGATCTTTGCTGGCTGAGCTGCTGCAGGAATCCAGGGTGCTAGACCTTGTGCAGCTGGAGTGGCTGCAGGCACAGGTAATGGGGCGGGTGCCTAATGAGCAGGTGGCTTTGCAGGAGGGGGGAGCAGCATTAGTGGGCATGACTGAGAGAGGTGGAATGCTTCAAACTGTTGGTCTGCATGAGCATTTTGATCTACCAGACATGCCGTCACAATCCAGCCTTCTATATCATCATCCCAGGGTTGTCCTTCTACTATGCTATTGATTCGCTTACAGATTGATGGGTCAAGCCGATGCTGGAAATGAAGGACCAATTGTGTGGACCTGGGGAACCCTGAGCACCAAACCAGCTGTTTGAACCCATCCACATACATGTTGAGTGAGTGGCCCTGTTGGTGATAGGAGGTGCCCTCTAGCATGAGAGCCATGCGTTGCACTTCATCTGGGTGCGTGAACTCAGAAAGGAACCAAGACTCAAAGGCAGCTCAGTCAGGGAACATGTTGGCATTGTCCTCCAAAACCTCCTGTGCCAATCTGGCCACACATCCCGCATTCATGTAGACAACACCCACTTAATCATTTGCATTGGGTCACCAAAGGATGATGCATGAAAACTAATGTACAGTTTGCAGGCAGTCATGAATTGGAAACCTTACACCCAATCTCCATTGAAAGAAGGGAGAGGGGCTGCCTTGATCACAGATGAGGTCTTGGAGACCATTGTTGTCGTGGGGGGAGGCAGCGAGGGGGGTAGCGGTATAGGGGCAACTCATAAGAGTTGCTTGGTGGTGGATTCCAGCAAGGCCAAGAGTGTGCCAACACCTGCTAGGGGGGCTATGTGGTGCCAGATGGAGTCAGACAAGGAAGAGGGCCCAGCCAAGGGGTTGCGAGCAGTGACCCCTCCTAAGGAGAGGGCAGCAGTGGAAAAGGCCATCAAGAGGAGCTTGGGCAAGGAGAAGATGCCAGAGGAGACAGGGCCTGTAGCAGGGCCCAGTGGGACTTGGTAAGTGACTGCTTTCTTGTCTTGTACTGCTGCTAACAGTCAGCTTTGCTTAACAACAGACCAGTAGAAATGGAGATGCTGGAGGAGATGGGCAATGGAATGGGAGAGAGGGAAGCAAGGGAGCTGGTAAGTCTCCTTTCCTAGCAGTTGACCAGTAGCGCTAATGAAGTTTGCTAGGTGTAGCAATTTCAGGCTCCTCCTTGGCCGTCCATTGAGGAGGAGGAAATCCAGTGGCTGAGGGAGGACCTACCAGTACCATTCCTGTTCAATCCTTGCAGCGACCTGGAGCAATATTGAGTGAGGGTGGCCGAGGTTGGTTGATTGATGGGTCGGGAGATGGCAGCAGCCAAGAATGACTTGTGGGCAGTGCGAGCCCATTTTTGTTTCCTGACAAGGGTGTGGAGTGCCTTAGCATGTTACCAGGATGACTGTGATGTGTTTATTGTGTGGCAATCTGAGGTGGGTGTGATGGAGGAGTTCTGGGGGGAGTCGGGGAATGGAGAGCTGCCCTCTGATGACAACCTTCCTCCTGCCACACCCTAAAAAAATCTTTATTTTAGTCTATCCATATCACTATTGCAGACTGACCCCCTTAAGGGGTCTTTTTAAATAAAAACTTTTCTTGAAGTCTGGTCTGACCACTGTGATAGTGGCCTGAGGAAGTGAATAGAAACAAACAAAGGGGGAAAGTGAATGATCAAAGCTAGAGAAATAAACAAGTCAAAAAGGTAAACACTCAGTAAATCATCATGGTGCTTGTGCAACGTCGCTTAACGACTGCGTCTTAACAAAACGTGGGTGGGGGAATGGTGGCAAGAAGTTAAGAAAAGATAAATGAAGTGCTTAACAATAAACGGTGATATGACCCAGTCAGTGCTAGCTGCCTGACACCGACAAGTCAAACAAAGCACATGACATCAGCATGTGACCACTACCAACCAACTGCTAACAACACCGACCATCACTGACAATTGCCTTAACGACCGAGCCAACCTTGGACAATCCAGCCCCCTCTACGGCCCCCGAATGGTGGCCAATGATCAATCATAACCACATTACCAATGACCCGACAATTGTAAACTTATTTTCATTTACAAATTTTCACTTACAATTTTCTTATATTACTTACAGTTTTCTTATTTAATAGCGGCCCCCGGCATGCGCTATCACATGCGACCGCTATGCTTACTATCTCTTACCGGTTTCCCCTTTTATTGCCTTATGTACCTATAAATACTGCCATGTCAGAAGCTAAACATCATTGAATCAGACCAGAGTCTAGTCCCCATTTCAGACTACACTTCAGATCTCATTCCCGCTCCTGCTTTGTTAACGGCTGATTTGGGTTTACCCAGTCCCGTCTCACTTTGTTCACCCGCTCAGCTTAACGGTCTCATTAAACTTAGCACTCGTCGCCTTTGTTACGTGCCATACGGGCACCTTCATTTTGCCTTTGCTAAGCACCATACAGGTGCCCTAGTCAAGCCTTCCTTAATGCTAGCACCTATGGCTAGCGACTCGTATATTTCCATTAACTCTTATATTTCTTAACGACCTTCTGGGTCTTCACAGATCTCCCAAAACTGCTGTGATTTGGTAGCGACACTAAAGGCTGCACTGTTATCTCTTACCGTTGCCTCACTTCCTTACCGACTTCAACCTCACAACTCCTTACCGGGTTTCTGGGACTTTGCTTGACTCCTCTCACACACATGTAACCCTACTACTTGCTAGCTATCCCTATCTAGCTGGTGTTGTTGGTTGTTTCCTTCATGGCAGCTAGACGGCAGGTCAGCGCATCATTTTGGAGCCCACCGTGAGGGGTTCTATAGCAAAATTCCACCGGAAACTCGCCTCCAGGCTAAAAACCGCTTATGTCTTGTTGCCAAATCTTCACTCCCAGTTATTCCTTTTGACATTCCCCCTTTGTCGCCATTAACACCTTTAATGCCTCCGCCTCATAACCTCAAAGAGGAACTCGCTACTGCTAGGGAACTTCTCGACGTTACTGAACTCCTAGAGAACTTCCCAGGCCATCACATCGACAACTTCCTTGATGCACCGCTACCATTATCCCCCAACCCCTATTCCCCAGTTCAATCTGCTACACCTTTACTGACACCCATTAGCCCTACTGCCATGGGTGACACCCGTCTTTCCCACCATATGCCACCCCGCAATGACTCTACCGCACCTAAATGGGACAAGAGTTGCCCGCGAGAGCTTTCCCAGTATTTCCGTGAGCTCAAATATCTCTTAGCAGACTGCGCCGTTAACGATGACAACCAAAAAAAGGAATACACCGCTCGGTATGTATTGTATGACACCGCAGAGACCTGGCTTGGCTTGCCAGAGTTTAGCAACCATACCTATGCCAAGTGGAAGACAGCGGTCTTTTGTTTATACCCTGGTGCCAAGGAATCCGCCTGGTACACTCTCCAGGATCTCGAGTGACTCGTTAACCAGACTTTCTCGGCCGGTATCTCTACTCTCGGACACTTCTTGGATTACTATAGGGATTTCCAGCGCCTGGTGCGTTGGCTCCTGGCTAAAGGCAAAATCTACCAAAATGAGGAACACCGTTTATTCTAGCAAGGCATACCGACTTTGTTATGGTCCAAACTTGTCTGCCATTTAGAAATCACCCTTCCTGATCATCACCCAGAGGACCCCTATGAGGTAGACCAAATCTTTGAAGCTGCCAAATGGGTTCTGAAGGGTACTGACACTGCCACAACTTTGAAGAAACCGACAACCGCTAACGCTAAGACTCCAATCGTTAACACCGCTGCCCCCATACCAACCATGATCATTAAAAAGGAACCTCTCAACATTGCCGCTGCTGCTATTGTTAATGCCCTGGCACACATGGAAGAAAAGATGGCCGCATTGACTGCCAGTAACACTTCTCAGTCCCGCACCTCTTGACCTCCTAACAAAAGCCACCACTTCTGTGGTGAAACTGGTCATACAATGGTACAAGACAATTGTGTTGAGCTGGAAAGCTTTATTGGTCAAGGCAAGATCTGTTGTAATTACAAAGGCAAAGTTGTCTTACCATCTGGTGCTATGATCCCAAACTACATTGGCAAATGGCTATATATGGAATGTATTGACAAATGGCACGGGCTCAACCCCAACCAGCTTCTTACCGGCCGCCTCAGCGCTAATGCTAACCCTGATGCAGAACAGCTCCAAGGCATGTTGCAGATGTTTATCCACAAGGTCTTGCAACTTGTCAGGTCCCGCTGATGACGGGGGCTCAGCTACACTGGCAAGTCCTTACTAGGCGGGCTCGGGAGGCTATGTACGGGTCCGGGGCTTTGCGGAAGCTCCGGGTACAGCTACGAGTGGTCCAGGGGAAGTCCGGATGCTCCGGGGTACAAATAGTGCCACGTGCAAAGTAGAAAGTGCTCCGGGTGAGGGAGTATGGAAGCAGGAGAGATAGGTGAGGAACGGAGAGAGAAACGGAAAGGGGAAATGAGTCACGGAACGGAACGAGGCACGGAGACGAGAGACGAGAGACAAGAGACGAGAGATGAGAGATGAGACCGGAGAGAGAGAGGCAAGAGAATAGATTGAGATTGAGATAGAGACAGAGACAGAGACAGAGACACGGAAATACGGAGAACTACGGTTAATATCAAGACTACTTGACTCATATGCTATCCTATGGTTTATGTACTACCCTTCCGCTAAGTCCCGGGTAGGATTCTAGCCGGGACCGGGACATCTGATTCCTCCAGCTAAGTCTCCGGACTGGCTCCCAGCCCCGGGGTCGTGGTAGTGGTCGGGGCGTGCTGGCGCGGGTTACGGCGGGCTCGTGTTGGGCGGGTTGACGGTCACGGTGCGCGGTGGTGGCGCCCCTCGACGCCACAGAAGCAGGTGGCATTGTGACATGCCGGCAGTTCGCGGGAGGAATGTTGCGGAACATTATGTGATGGCCAGGATGCTGGGGGTCTGGGTGTGTCTGGTGACAGGGAAGCCTTGGAGTTGATGTGTCGGCCAAGATGCCGGGGTTCGGTGATGGCTGGGGATCTGTTCGGAGATGGCCATGGGTGTTGCCGGTGCAGCATTGGGAGGTTGTTGGCAGTCCTGGAGGTGTGCAAGGGGTGCGGGGGGAGGTGTGTGTCAGGGCTGGGGCAGCGTATGGGGGTCCGGAGATGGCGGGGTCATGACATTACCCCCCCTTCAGCGTCGAGACCCTTCAAGACGGGGGCCATGGTGGCGGTGCCATGGGAATTTGAATCCAAAGCTAGTGCTGGCACAGAAGTTCGTGGAATTGAAGTCGAAGATGTATGGCGGCCATCCAGAAGGTGCTCTGGGGAGATAAAAGGGGGGCTCACCGCGACTTGTTCCCCATCTTCCTATGTCTTCACCCAGCTCATCTTCCCGTTCACTGACTCCTCCTCCCTCCGACGATTTCCGAGTTTGGGTCTGGGAACAGTACGAGGACCGCCGGGCCATGTATGATTGTCGCCGGCAAGAACGCGAGTTATCCGTGATGGTTTGTCAGCGTGAGTATGGTTTGTCCGGTTGTGTTGTTTGTGCTGACAAGGTCTTCCAGAGATCAACTTGCAGACCCGGGGCTGGCCCTTCGTGGTCGGCACTTCCCGCAGCCCCCTCCGTGGCTCCTCCCGCTGCTCCGGTCGCCCCTGTTGGGCGTCGGGTGCCTCAAGAGGCTGCGACGGTGGAGCATCTTGCGGATGCGTTGGCTTGGGGTCGGGGTCCCCAGACTCTCGAGTGGTGTCAGGCGCGTGCTCCGGTGAGTGGTCTTCCAGCAGTGGGTCCCCCCAGCTGACTCCGGGTGATTCTAGTGCATCTTCTGTGTTCGTCGGAGGGGGCCTTGCGAATTTGTGGCGCCGGAGGTAGGGTCACGGCGGGACTCCTTGGTGTGCGAGGCCTGTCAGGCCCGCCACGAGAGTTGTTTGGTGTCGCAGCTCTGGAGGGCGACCTGTGTTGCAGAGGAGCAGGGGTGGGATGTGGAGTGGGTCATGGCCCATATGGCGGCGGCTCTGAGGCCCAGGCGCGCGCGGGGAGGTTGGCGGGAGTTGGGGGGGAGCGGTGTGGGGTCCGGGGCAGTGGTAAAGATAGGGCCGCCACGCAGGGTGCAGAGGTCGTCGGGGGTCGGTTCTGGCAAGCGGCGGGCATCTTCTCCGTCCAGTCGGGCCCCCAAGTGCCCTCGACGATCACCCTCTCCCAAGGCGGGCCCCCCCGGGGTGCACGTGTACTCCCCCCATACGGGGAGGCTCCTGGGCCCCGCTTCTCCGGCAACTCACGAGGTGCCCACGGCGGAGGTGGCTGGGCATCAACGGGCGGAGGCTCTGATGGTGGAGATTGCGCGGAGGGACACGGAGTTGTTGGAGGTCCGGAGGGAGCGGGACACGGCGAGGCAGGAGGGGGCGCAAGAGGCCCAGGCGGAGTTGCGGGAGTTGCAGGGAGAACGGGACGCGGCAAGGCGAGAGTTGGAGGCGGCCATGGGAGTGGTGAATAGTCGGGCGGTGGAGGTGCGGGGTCTCCAGGCGCGCATCCGACTACTGGAGGAAGCCGTGATGGCCTCCCGGGCGTGCCCGGCGGCCCCGTCATTCCGGTCTGAGGCGTTGGAGAGGCGAGTCGCGGAGGTGGGCGCTCTCCAAATCGAGAGGGCGGCAGTGGTCTGGAGGCGGGATTGGGCCCTGAGGGAGGCGGCCGCGGGACGGAGCGAGGCAATGCGTAAGTAGTCCCCCACTCTGGCAACATCACTAACTGACCGGGGATGTTTTAGGCTGGGCGTGGGAGCACCGACTCCTGCTTGATGCATCTTCCGCAGCATTTGTGTCCCTCCAAGAGGGCCTGTCCCGCTCGCAGCAAGTATCCCCGCCAGAGGTCGATCACGGCATGGCGCAACTTGGGAGGGTGCTGGCGGGACATCGTCATCGTAACGCGGTGGCTTCCGGGACCTGGTTGGACGTGGCAGTGGATGCGGGCAAGCCCCTACCGCGCTTTGAGGACAATGTGGCAACCGTGGCGGCTCAACTGGAGGCGGCAATGCTTGTCGAGGAGGTGGAGGTGCTGGAGGAGGAACGGAGTGCTGGGGAGGGGGTCGAGTGAGGGAGGGGGTTTTTCTTGTTCTTTTGTCTCTTCCGGTCCCTGCATAGTATAGTGTACTTCTAGAATTTGTACGTACTGGTCCACAGTTGTTTTCTTGTTGCTCCGGAATAGAATGTTTTCTTATTAGTGAGGGGTGGGGGAAAGTTAGAAAAGGGCTTAGGGGTACTGGTGGGAGTTGAATCCCAAGTGAATCCAGAGGCGGGGGTTAGGCCCACTACTGCCGTCTGTAAGTTCTAGTCCCGGGGGTCCCGGGGCTTGTTGGGGTACCACTGGTGGAAGTCCCGGAGCGCCAGAGGAGCTCCGGAGAGGTTCTCGCGGGGTTCCCAGGTGTCGTCCTCGGGGCCGTAACCTTTCCAATGCACGAGGTAGAGGATCCGGTTGCGGACTTGCCAGGAGTCGAGGATTTGATCAACTTTGTATCGGTCGTCACCTTCAAGTTCGATTGGCGGAGGTCGTTCGGGTCATTGGCCGGGGAAGGGGTTCGGGACGTACTTTTCCAGGAGGCGGACATGGAATACCGGGTGGAGTCCTTTGAGGGTTGGGGGTAGGTCGAGTCGGTAGGCATGCGTCGAGACTTTCTGGAGGATCTTGAAGGGTCCGAAGCGCTTGTGGTCGAATTCTGGGGAGGGTCGGCGGGTTTTGATGTTGCGTCGGTCGAGCCATATGAGAGTTCCGGGGGACCAGTTGGGGGTGGATTTGCGGCGGGGGTCGGCGTGCTTGGTGTTGGCTTTGTTGGCAGTGTCGATTTCTTTCCGGAGGAATTCGTGGAGGGACCGGAGGTCTTGTGCGACTTCGTGGGCAACGTGTGAGGGTATGTTGTTGAGGGAGAGGGTGAGCCGGGGGTGGTAGCCCTTATTGGCGTAGAAGGGGGAAACTCCGGTGGCGGAGTGGGGGGTGTTGTTGTATGTGAACTCGGCCAGGGGCAGGTCGTGCCGCCAGTCGTCCTGCTGGTAGTTAACGTAGAGGCGGAGGTACTGTTCCAGGGTCTGGTTCACGGGCTTGGTCTGTCCGTCCGTCTCCGGGTGGTAGGCGGTGGATAGATTGGTTTTGATTTCCAGGGCCTTACACAGGGACTGCCAGAACCGGGAGATGAAGAGGGAGCCACGGTCGGAGATGATGTCATCGGGGAGCCCGTGCTTGGACAATACGTGTTCAAGGAAGATCCGGGCGAACTCTGGGGCATCGTCGGTGGTGTGGCACGCAATGAAGATGGCTTGTTTGGTGAGGCGGCAGACTACCACGAGGATGGCATCGAAGCCGTCGGAGTCGGGGAGCTTGACAATGTGATCCAGGGAGATGGAGGACCAGGGGCGGCGACCGATGGGGAGGGGTTTAAGGAGACCGTAAGGGCGGTGACGGGGAACCTTGGCCCGGAGGCAAGACTCGCAGGCTCGGATGTACCGGGTGACATCGCGTTTGAGTCCGGGCCAGAAGTAAGTCCAGGAGATGAGCTGAACAGTCTTACAGATTCCCGGGTGTCCCCGCAGCTTATGGTCGTGGTGTTGTCGGAGGATGTCGAGGCGTATCCTTTTGTGGTCCGGAGCATAGATGCGACCGTCTCGGAGGAGGAGGGAGTTGTCAGGGGATAGGGTGAAGGGTGACGGGGTCGGCGGAGCCCCTTCCGGGGCGTTCCGGGGATCGTGCTGAGTGAAGAAGTGGTCTGGGGGTGCGTTGCGGATTTGGTGTAGGATCCCTTCTTTGTTCATGATCAGCACGGTGCGGAGGTGCTCCGGAGGGATGACGACCCGGTGGTTGAAGGAGTTTTGCTCTGCCTCGAATGACTTTTTTGGGTAGACGTCCGGGTGTCGGGTGAGGGCATCGGGTTTGGCTCTGAGGCGACCGGGGCAGTAGTGGATGGTGAAGTCATACTCCGAGAGGGTTTCCGACCAGCGGGCTTGGCGGCAGCTAAGTTGTTTTGTGGTTGTGAAGTACTGGAGGTTGTTATGGTCGGAGTAGACTTGAATGCAGTGGGGCGCCCCTTTGAGGTAGGCCCGCCATTGTTTGAAGGCCTCGACTATGGCGAGCAGCTCCTTGTTGTAGATGTCGTAGTTGAGCTCCGCCGGGATCATTGAGCATGTGTAGAAGGCGACGGGGCGGAGCTCGCTACTACCGGGGTCCATCTGCGAGAGGATGCTGGCGATGGCGTAGTCAGAGGCGTCGCACTCTAGGACAATAGGGAGGGAGGGATCATAGTGCCGGAGGATTGGGGCGGAGGTGAAGACGGATTTGAGGAGTTCGAATACGCTCTGGCACTTACTATCCCAATTCCACGGAGTGTCCTTCCGGGTGAGCCGGTTGAGAGGTTTTGTGATGCCGGAGTAATTATTGATGAACCGGCGGTAGAAGTTGGCAAAGCCCAGGAAGGATTGCACCTCTTTGACCTTCCAGGGAGGCGGCCAGTCAAGGATGGCTTGGATCTTGTCCGGGTCCATGCGCACGCCGTCTGGGAGGCGTTCCAGGACCTGGCGCACGTGCTCCTGGTGGTCGTCGAGGGAATCGGAATAGATGAGGATATCGTCGAGGTACATGATCACAAAGACATTGCTCATGTCGTGGAAGATGTCGTTCATGAAGTATTGGAAGGTGGCAGGGGAGTTGGTCATTCCGAAGGGCATGACGAGGTACTCGAAGAGTCCGTAGCAGGTGCGGAAGGCGGTCTTCCACTCGTGTCCCGGGGCTATGCGCACGTTGTTGTGACCCGACCAGAGGTCTATTTTGGTGTAGATTTTGGCACTGCAGAGACAGTCGACAAGGTCACCGATGAGGGGGAGGGGGTACCGGTTCTTTTTGGTGACTTTGTTGAGTCCCCGGTAGTCGACGCAGAGCCGGAGGGAGCCGTCCTTCTTCTTTGCGAATAGCACGGGTGCTCCGGTGGCGGAGTTCGAGGGCTGGATGAATCC